>JARHVA010010163.1:125000-160000 GCA_037957365.1 Torreya grandis
TTGAGAGTCTTTGAAAACATTTTTAAAAAGAATATAAAACCACCATAAGTATGATGAACATAATTTTGATCTAACTATTACTATGGGATGGAGAAGAAATTAGGGAAAAATGAATAGAGTGATAAAGATGTGCTAAACTTTTTAAACCTCTATATATAATTTAGGAATGATTAAAATTTATTTTGTTGAGAGTGATATTATGTTTATTTGTTAGAATAAAATAATATGTAACATTATATATCTAGATACCACACTCCTAACTTAAATATATTATATTGAGATTGAACATAAGCATGAATTCGATTATTGACTTAGTACTTTTAAATTTCTTAGGATTTTTACTAACCACTTAATAAAATCCTTTTCTATAGCTCAAGGAGATATCATTTTATTCTATTGTGGCTCATAAACTAAATGAAAGGAAGAAATTAAATACAATGAAACCTTTTCACTTATATCAAAATAGACTATCATTCAAACAATGTTGGATCTCTAAGCTCATAGTGAATGTAAATTTCAGAAAATAGATGTCAAAACTAATTATTTAAATAGTATCTCAAGGAAACAATGTACATGACACAACCCAAATATTTTTTAATAAAGGACCAAGGGCACAAGGTGTGAAAACTTTAAAAATTATTGTAATATTTGAAACAAAACCCTCAATCATGGTATGATGAAATAGTTAAACACCCCATGAACATGAATTTAACAAAAATGGTTTGAATATGCAACAATTTGTTCCAAATTAGTTATATTTGTAATGGTTTATGTCAATGATTTTATCATAATAATTAACAATGAATGGTAAACTATAAATTTCAAATAATAGTTCATGAAAATATTTTAAATGACTTATTTGGGTTATCTTCATTATTATTTGGGTAATTAAGTAATTAAAGAACCAAATCACATCTTCATCAAGAATTACATTAAAGACATTTTGAACATCTTTATAATGCAATATTGTAATCCTCTCAACATGACCATGGTACATAATCTAAAATTGACGTCTAAATATGCAATAAATTTGGTATATTCCACTAAATACAAAAAAACTCATTGTCATTATCATTTATGAGACCATAATATGATCACATATATCCATTATTTTTGGTTTTTTTGTAACATTCATCCAATTACTAATATACATTCATTGGGTAATAGCATAAAGAGTCCTTATATATATCAAAGGAACGTAAAAATGTTAGGATCAAATTATATAGGGTAACAGACTTCAATATGGTTGTATATTTAGATTCAAAATATGCTAGTGATCAGTAAGATGAGAAATCATTGATGAGTTTTCTAATAAAATTGGGAATGATATTTTTTTTAGTTGGAAATATAAGAAATTAATGTTCTCAATTTTTTCAATAGAAACAAAGTATATGGCTTTTTCAGAGTCAACCATAGATATTTTGTGGCTCAAAAGGGTTCTTTTAGATTTACAAGAACAATAGGTTTGAAAAAAAAATATCATGGTTAACAACAGATTCATAATTCAAATAGCAAACAATCTAGTATATCATGACTAAACCAAACATATCTATACCAAATTTCATTTGACTCAATAGTATGTGAAAGATGGAAGTATCATGATACAAAATTAGCTTACAATAGAACAACCAATAGACATCCTGGCAAAAGTGTTTGGATGTGGATAATAAGGTATATTGTATGGTGCAGACAACATGATAATTATAATAAATTTATGTCTAGTGAAAATAAAAATAAACATAACATATATAAAGGAGAATGAGATAAATTATATTTTACTTAGACTATCTGAGTTTTATCTAAATTGAAACCTAAAAAAATACTTTTGGGGACAAAATAATCATCATTTTAAATAATAATAAAAATGAAAAAAATATGAAAAAAAAGAGGATACAAATATTAGAAAAATAACTTATTCATTAAACAATGTTTAAAAGAAAATTATAATAATTCCAAGTAAAGGTTATATTTGATTAGTGTTTTTTCTTACAACTAATTTTTTGTCTTAATGTTGGTTGGTCAATATTTTTATTGGTGAAATTCATTCTAGATTATATATAAAGTTTATGAATCACCAATGTTTTTGGTTGTTCATATGAAAAAATATACATACCCAACACATGATGCAAATAATCGCCAATATGTGCTTATTTTTCACATGGGTTAGTGCAAGATAAATAGATTCCATGGAAAATGGCATAGACTCTACTAATACATAAGTCACATGGATCCATATTTTAAAACATAATAATTGATATTGGTACTATTGATCAAGAAGGAGTAACTTTTGCTTTAATGTTATGAGTGTGATCTCTTAGGAACCTTCATACTTCACCTTTTTTCTATTTTGATTGGTATGTAAGAATTATATATGAAATGTACATCCAAATTAGGAGAAAAAAAGAGAAAAAGATACATTTCCCTATGAAAATTCTAGCTTAATTGAACTATTATTTATTTCTATTGTTTTATTAGTGTTTTCATTGTGCCACCTGCATGTAACTAGTAAAAATAAATTAAGCAATATAACATGTTATAATATATTTATTTTAATTATTAATTTAAATTTATTTATATGGTCAAATCATCATTTATTTACAATAACAATTTTTATTATATGGTGGAGACAACATGATAATTAGAATAGACTTTATATATAGTGAAAAAAAAAAAAAAAAAAAAAAAAACCATATATAAAGGAGAAGGAAATCAATGACATTTTATCTGGCTTATCTGAATTTTATCTAAATTGAAACACCCTAAAAAAAAATTTAGGGGCAAAATAATCATAATTGTAAATAATTAAAAACGTGGAAAGAATAAGAAAGAAAATAAAAGAGGATAAAAATATTAGAGAAATAAATTATGGAGCTTATAGTCCCATTTTCTAAAGTTTCCTCTCCTTCAAAAAATTCTTGCAATATTCCTCCAAAATTTTCATTTCATGACTCAAATTTGTGGTAAATCTATGGTTTTGAATGATTAAAAATAAGTTAAGAGTCTCTAACTAAGACTCAATCTGGGTTGCACTTATTATTTAGTGTAACTTTATCACATAATGAACAAGTACCACAAGAACAAAGGAAAAAAAGTGAAGGAACATCAGAGGATGAAATTGAAGCACAAATACCACATAAGATTATGCCTAAGTGGGAAAAGTAGACATTTAATGATGTTAAACCTAATGAATTTGGTAAACCATGCACTAGATGTGCACATGTTATATCATAACTAGACAAGTTCTTTGAAGAAATTTAAGATAAGATTGAAAAGCTTATCTTGAATGATTCTCTATAAGAAGAAATCATTGTCGTGTTTGATTCATAGCCAACACATTTTAGACACATTGAGAGAATTCAAACCTTAGAGAAAATAAATGAAATATGAGTATAATGCATTTGTAAAAAATGGGACTTGGAAATAGGTTGATCCTCCATTCATATGCGAACCAATTGGACGAAATTTGGTATACCATGTAACAAATGCAAGGTCAATGTCTCAATTAACAATCATAAAGTTAGGGTTGTCATAAAGACTTTTGATCAAAAGGAAGGAATTGATTACAATGAAAACTTTTCACCTATATCAAAGTAGACTATCATTCAAATAATGTTGGCTCTACCATCTCACAATGAATGTAAATTTCACCAAATGGATGTCAAAATTGCTTTTCTAAATGGTATTTCAAGGAAATAATGTACATGATAAAACCCAAAGGTTTTATAATAAGAGACCAAGATCAAAAGGTGTGAAAACTTTAAAAATCATTGTAAGGTTTGAAATAACCCCCTCGATCATGGTATGATGAAATAGATAATCACCTCATGAGCATGAACTTAAAACATTTTTTATTTGAAGATTCAACACTTTTGAGAGTATATGGATTCTTTAGAGGAAATCATAGATATTTTGTGTCTCAAAAGGGTTCTTTTAGAGTTGTAGGAATAGCAGGTTTCACCAACATTTTCATGGTTGACAATGTATTCATAATTCAAATAACAAAGAATCTAGTCTATCAGAGCTGAACCAAACATATCAATACCAAACTTAATTTGACTCAAAACCATGTGAAGATGGATGTTTCATGATAAAACATTACCCTATAATAAAGAAACCAATAGACATACTAACAAAATTCTTTATATTAGGATAATAAGGTATATTATATGGTGGAGACAACATGATTATTATAATATATTTTATATATAGTGAAAACAAAAAGAAAAAAACATATATAAAGGAGAATGATATCAATGTAGACACCGCAAACGTGTCTGCACCTTGGTTCTCCCCCTTGTCCACCTCAAACCCCTATCCTAACCCTTGGCCTCCATTTGATTAAAATAACTTAAATATTTAATCAAGTGGCCCCCTTTCCACCCTACCCTTGCCACCTTGGATCCTCCCTTGAATCCCTCCACCTTCCCCCTAGCATTTATTATGCCAAATCTCTTCATTATCTTCCCCCCACGCCCATTTAGGCATCCTCATGACCGTTCTTCCCATAACCCCTCACCCGGCGGCGTGCAAGAATGGGCAGAGGCTATTTTTAGCCTCTGTCCCCATTCTGCCACCGCCGACATCGGCGACCCTTCGGCCGACGTCAGCGAAACTGCCGGCGTCGGCAGCCTTCATTACCCCTTTCTGTATCCGTTGCAGCCCCTGGACCCTTGAGCTCGCAAACCGAATTCTCTTGTCATTTTGGCATTCGTCTCTCTTCCGTCTGGACCTCGTGCAACAGCAGCAACAGGTGCAAAGACTCTGGATCAGGGATTTTCTTCTTGACAAGTCTTCCGTGGCTCCAACAACAGCTCCTCCATTCTTCAGTCAGCAAGCCAAAGGTAAGCACAGTCTGGTGTTTCATTTTATTTCATTTCTTTAGTTTTCAGTTATCTATCCTATCTACTATCTTCTGCTAGCTGTGTCCTTCCCCTGAGAGGCTGAAAAGCCTTCTCAGACCCTGTCCCCTGTCCATCTTCCTCTTCCCTGTCTCCCTTTCTACACAATCCCAGACAACTTCCTCATCCCCCTGTCAACAAAGACCCTATACAGGGCACCTAATCAGAGCTAGACCATTCCCCAGTCCATCCAAATTCGTCCCCGAACTCTGTCTCGACCCCGTTCACAAACCGGATCCGTCCACAGTCCAGAAACCAACCCAGACCCGACTACAGGCCACAACCCCGACCGACGCCGGTCACTTCCCCAACCGACGTCGGCAAGATAACCGACGTCGGCAGATCAGCTAACCGACGCCGGCGACATTTCCGACCTCGGCGACTGTCATCAGCCCGACAACTCCTTCAGGTAATCATTTTGTCTTTTCTTTCCTTTCTAATTTCTTTGTCACTTCTGTATTCTGGCATTCTGTATTTCCTTGGTCTTTTATCTGTCTGTTATCAGTGGGTTGACCTCCCTTGAGGAAGTTTTCACACTTTCGGGAACAAGCTTTCGCTTGGCAACCCACCGCCTATCCATCTAACATTTTCTTGTCCAAGTTCCTTTTCTTTGCAGGTGTCATTCCTCCATAGCCAAAGAGGGGTGCTCACAAGCGTCTGGATTACGGTGCGCGATCTTTATCCAGGTACTTCACATGCCTTGTCCATTTATCTCTTTAGTTTCTTCTTTCTCTTAAATCTGAAAAGCGAATTAGCGATAGAAACATTTTTGGCACGCCCGGTGGGACCCTAGGTTCCTCCTGGGTTCCTTTTTCTTCTTCATTCATTTAGGAGCATTAGGTTCTTACCTTTTCTCCTCCTTCTTTTCTTCTCAATGACACTATAAGCAGGACTAAAACGAATCTTTCTTCCTTGCATTTCTAGACTAGTCTAAACATCATACTCTCAACCCTTTCTCAAACTTGTCTTCATAACAAACATCACATTTCAACTTGGGCATTAAAACGTATTGCACTTTCATTTCTGCTTGTGCTTGCATTAGTCCACATCTAGTAACTTAAATCCGCATATTGAATAAATCGTAGACACTTGATGTTACACTACCGAACCACATGCACTAAAACGAACATAAAACTTACTTGAGACAAGGCCCGACTGGGATTTCATCCCCCAGCGGATACCTTACCCGTCCCGGTAACCCCACTTGGATTTCATCACCAAGGGGGAAGCCCACTCCGTTCTCTGGCAGAGGATAAACTCTAGGCGAGGTATATCTTGGCTAAGCGAGACCAGCTAACCACTGGAATCGTGAAGTGAGGGGAGCTTGCTCCTTAGCACCAGGCCACGTACCATACCCTAACACAGATCTTTGAGCACCTAAAACAAGACTCGAAACCATCTTTAGACCGCCTTCTTCTAGGACCCATTTTTCAGCCAATCTCCCCAAACATTCATCTAAGGCATAAGCCACAATTTCTAAGGTTAATTCCTAGGATTTATCGCTTAGGCTTGTCTGTCTCTCTCTATTTTCCTCTTCTCATCTGTTTGTTTGAGTGAGTGAGGACGCTTCCTTCATTGTTTTTCAAGAATCTTTTGGTTCTCTAGAAAACATAGTCACCGGCATCGGTTCTTCCACCGACGTCGGCTTTACCCTGTTACCGGCATCAGTTCTGTCACCGACGTCGGCTTCATCTATTACCGGCATCGGTCATCTCACCAACGTCGGCCAAATTTCCTACCGACATCAGTTTTTCAACCGACGTCGGTCTCTGTCACTGTCCTTTTTTTTCAAAACCAGCAGCCTAAAACCTGTCCCTTCTCTATCAAAGACTCCATCCTAGTTTTTTGAAACTGAACAACACAGTTCCTAAAACCTGAACCTTCTTTGCCTTGCATGTTTTGACTCGTAGCCAAGCCAAGGCTCTTGTCGACCACGCCAACCGTCAACCACTTCCGTCCACCCCGTCCGTGACCAAGCCTACAATGGAGTTCAACTCGGAGACTGAAAGAACTCCTACCCGTCCAACCCCACCGCAGACTCCCATTGTCCAAGAAGGGGACCAAGATTTCGAGCAATTCTTGGACCTCAACGTCAAGGCCTTGCAACACTATCTCGCGCATAGCCGAACGCGAGACTCCTTGGGCAATCCAATCTACGGAATGCCAACCTCCCTTATCGCGACTACGGCTGTATCAACAGCATCCGTAGTTCAACCTTCAGACACTCAAGCCATCACTTTGACCACTGACCAGACTTTGACCAATCCTCCAGGTGTGGCCTCTCCCTCTATCATTGGGCCCACTTCCACCAGGGTTCCGGCCCCCTATCAACCTCAACCCGCTCAACCGCTATCCACTCCTTTTCAAAACCTCATCGTCTCTATTCCGCCTACCCTGGCCCCTATCAACACCAGGGTGGCTTCTTATCCCTTGGCCCCTGTTACCACAATCCAACCTCTCGTGGCAACATCGGGCCTAGCTATGTCTTCTACCCAACCACCTTTAGCCTCCACTTCTGCCCCTGAGACTAGTCATCCGTACATTGTACAACCGACTATGTCGCATGCCTCCTCTAGCCTCTTCCAAGCGCCTTACAACTTAGGGGGCGCGCCACCCGTGAATCCGTCGGCAGACATCATCAAAATGCTGATGGACAAGATGACCAGCCTAGAGACATCTGTTTCCGGCTCGCGCAACGCTCTTTCATACAAACAGATCTGTAACGAACCCATTCATCCTTCTGTCCCAATCAGACCATATCCCAGCCAGTGGGAGCTTCCGAAGTTTTCTCACTTTCAAAACAAGGAAGACCCATAGCAACACTTGCGGGCATTCAGACATGCCTGCTACCTCATTGGCCATGACGATGCGTTACTCTTACGCACGTTTCCTATGTCTCTTTCAGGTGCTGCGCTCGACTGGTACAGCTCCCTTCCTAGCCATTCTCTCTTCTCATTCACACAATTGGCTCAGCTCTTCCTCGATCACTTTTCCATCAACATAACCAAGAAGGTCTCAATCACGGACCTCTATTCTATCCGGCAATTCGAGGACGAGTCCATAGCCGACTTCGTTGCTCGATGGAGAGGTCTTATCAACCAACTCTCCTTTTCCTTACCCCAGGCCGAGCTTATTGAACTCTTTTCCCAAGACTGTGCCAGACATATCTCTTCCACCCTGAGGGTTCAAACCTTCTGCACTTTTGATGAGGCCTTCATGATGGCCCACAAACTTGAGTTGCGTGCCATCGAGGAGAATAAAGTCAAGTTGCGGAGCAAGAATCCCAGCTCTAAGACCAATGACTCTTCTTCTGCTAAGCCATCATCATCCAATTCTAAATCCAAGGCTTCAGCTAATGCCGTGGTTGTCAGACCTTCATCTTCTTCGACTAATCAGCCTGAGCCATTCCACATCTCAGAGCGCCACTCGCCAATTCCAGCAAAGATACGTGCAACGACGATATACTCCTCTCGGAGAATCATATGCGTCTGTGCTGGAAAAGCTTGTTAAACAGGGAGTTCTCAATCTCCCTCAAGCCCAACCTCCTCCACAATTCGATCCCTCACGTGCCATCCCCGCGTGGTATAGGGAGCAAGACTTCTGCAGCTTCCACCGTGTTAAGGGCCATGACACGGAAAACTGTAAGACTTTTAAGAACATAATCCAAGACATGCTTGAAAAGGGGGATCTCATCTTAGACAATCCAAATGCACCCCCTAATCAGGCCATTGACATCTTCAAGCAACCTTTCCCCAATCATCCGCCAACTCAGAACAATGTCCAGACCTTAATTGACGATAATCATGAGCACAATATTCGAACAATCAATACTGTCTCTCCTTTCGTCCCCAATCAACCTCAAGAGGTTAGTCCATCAATCAGTCCGTCACATGTGGACGAACCTCTTTCCCCAGCTAGTTCTCCGTCGACCTCTCTCATCTTGGAGGACGCCTCGGCCTTACCAGCACCACCGGTCTCGCCATCCTCCTTTCTGCTGCCTATGGAGGACCCGACCCTTCCTACTCCTCAGCCGCAAGTGGAGGGCACCGTCATCCCTGCCCTTTACCCGCTGGAGGAGCCCCGCTCCCCGGTTTCTTCTCCACCCAGGGAAGAAACTGTCTCCCCTTCGTCTTCATCTAAATCTGTCATGACTTCACCACACCATGCGTCTAAGACCACTACACCCATCTCGTCCTCAACCTCGCAACCATCAACATCTTCTTCTCAACCATTTTCCCGGTTAGTGGAGAAAATTGAACTTCTCCCTCCGAGGAAAGTAACGCCTCTAGTGTTGTGGGAGCGTCTTAAAGCCCTTCAACATACTCGCACCCTCTCATCACATGCCGCTAATCCACCCAAGGCAGAATCTCGTCAGACTCTTGACAAAGACCAAACTCTCAAACCTCGACCAAACCCGTCCAAACCGAAGCCTGCATCTATCTCGTCTAAACCCATCAAGTCATTTGGCGTTCATCCTATCTCCACCCTCACTCACCCGCAAGTGAAGGTGGACCTAGGCCAGACCTCGACCAGCAGTAGTCTTCCAACCAAGTCGAAGAAGACTGCCAGACCACAGAAACGAACGCCTCCTTCCCCGTCACCATTGCCATCCATTTTGGGCCCCCATCCTTCGACCTTGGCTAGCATCCTTCCCACTCCGGCCTCCAGACAAAACTCATTGCCTCCTTTGCTTCCTCTGCCTACCTCCAGTCGTCCCTCTCCCAAAAAGGTGGTATCAATCACCAAGAAAGAGCCGTCTCTGTCTGTCACCCGCGCCATCAACCCATAAGGTGGTACGGAAACCTCTTCTAACCTCGCCAAAGTCACCGACCTCACGCATATCAAATAGTACGGACCCTCTATTGGGCTCATACTCGTTGATATTGCGCCGAATTCTGTAGACTTCCGACATAACCCTTCCGCCCATCAAGCCTTTCCAACCTCTCGGGTCCAAGCCCTCCTGGTTCGATGACACGAAAATTTGTTTATATCATCGTACACCAGGACACGATACCGAGGCTTGTTGTGCCCTCAAGGCCGTCATCCGCCGCCACATGGAGAAAGACACTCTTCTCCTTGAGGACACTCTTGACCAGACCCCGACTCCTTCTCGCCCAACCTCTTCAAACACGTCAACATCTCACCAGCAAGACATGACCCCTTCCTCACCTCCTATTTTCGAAATCAATGCTATCCGTATAACCACTAGGTCGCAAAAGGACAAGGCCAAAGAAAAAGCTGCCATTCCTTGGACCTATCCCTTCGTCAAGCCACCTCTTGTGCCCAAGCCTAAAATTTCTATCCTTGGCGCGTCCCAACCTTCTTCGTCTTCCTCTTCTGGGCCAATTCACGACTCCATGCTGAAGCAGCTTCACCAGACACCTGTAAAGATGTCTCTTTATGACCTTATCCAAACCTCGCCTCAGCACCATCAAGCCCTTATCCAAGCCTTGCAGGCAGCGGAGGTCCAACCCGAAGACCCCCAACCACTCGCTGCCCTCATCCATTCTTTATCTCCTGTCGCCTCCATCACATTCAGCGATTCTGAGATTCCCACATCTAACATGGAAGATCAGGACGCCGCCCTCTTCATCACTGCCTATGTTGATCAGACACACATTAAATGCGTTATGATCGACGGCGGCGCTAGCATCAACATAATCTCTACCCACGCCTTTGATCAGCTGGCTCTTCCCAAGAATTGCATCTCCAAAACTGACGCGATCTTACGCTCTTTCAACGACACCACCGCCATGACCATTGGCACAGTCATCCTCCACATTCGTGTTGGTCCACGCATAGTCCCGAAGCTCTTCTATATCATCGAAGGAGAGTTTCAATACAACCTTCTACTGGGCTGACCTTGGATCCGTGCCATGGCCTGTATACCCTCCACCCTGCACCGTTGTGTGAAGTTCGAGCATGACGGGCAAGTCCACACCATTCCCGCTGAACCTTCACCCTTCAAGACTTGCAACAAAACCTACCGTCCCAACGATGTCCTCATTCCCATCAAGCTGTCAACTCTGGCACCACCCCCATCTGCGGAAGCTTCCACCAGTTCGCAATCGGCGGTCGCCCTCACCCCTCCTCTTCAAGCGCCGACCAAAGACCCCATGGAAGACATCTTCCAACGACTATCACTTGGGGAATATCGCTTGTTGACCCTCGATATGTTCCAAACTCCGCAAGAGTATGGACGCCTTCACCTTAGTCCCAATTACGACCATCGAATCGGGACGGTCGTACCTTATGGTCCTCCTCACTTCCGAACCAACTTTGTCTATGGGGGGCTTAATCAAGCTCCTACCAACGGCAATTCCCTCTCTTCACCCCAACCTTTCACATCTGATTTCTCATTTCTTGGCAACCCCGCCTTTGCACACACTTACCTTCACAGGTGTGCATGGAAGGGTTTTGGTTTCGGATGATATGAGCAGGGCTCCCATCAGCCCATCGAGCCGCTCAATGATCACGATGCCAAGAAACGGTATGGCCTGGGATATCATGACCCCACTCAGGCTCCTTCTGACCTTTGTCTCGAGCCAACCATTGACCAATCTCCTCCAAACTCACCCATTTCTCCTTCGTCACCTACGGAGTCGGTGGTTTCCATCCCTCCTAGTTTTTTTTTTTTTTTCTCATAAACACCATCCGCCTGGAACCCCTGACCTATCAGCTCAATGGGGTGCCCAGGTCTCTCCCTCTCATCTTTCCTAGCATGGTAGAGGATGAGTCGGCAACCATTCACACTGTCCACTGCGTTGACGATGACGCCATCCTTTCCTACATGGGTGCCGATGACTCTTTCATCCAGCGTTTCCTCCCTTCCGAGACCCAGGTTATGTTAAATGAATCCACCATTGACATCAACCTCCCTTCTCCTTCTGATGTTCCTCACGTCTTAAAGATTGGCCAATATTTAGATGCTCAGGAGCAGCTTGACTATGCCCAGTTCCTTTCCAACCATAGCAAGGCCTTTGCCTGGACTTACAGCGACATGCCTGGCATCGACCCCACCATCGCTACCCATAACATTGTCACCAAACCAGAGGCTAAGCCTGTTAGGCAGAAGCTTCAAAAGATGCATCCTCGCATTGTGCTCCTTGTTAAAGAGGAGCTTCAGCGCCTTCTTTCTGTCTCCTTCATCCAACCCATCGATTATCCATAGTGGGTTTCTAACATCATCCCAATTACTAAAGCAACTGGGGGGATTCAGATCTGCATGGACTATCGTGACCTTAACCTAGCCTGTCCCAAAGACGACTTCCCTCTTCCTAACATTGACCAGCTTGTTGATCTCACGGCCGGCCATGAAATGCTATCTCTCATGGACGGGTTTTCAGGATACAATCAAATCCTGATCGCACCAGAAGATCAGCACAAGACTACATTCATCACCCCATGGGGGACTTTCTGCTATCGAGTCATGCCTTTCGGCCTGAAAAATGCTGGTGCCACATATCAGCGCGCCATGACCTACATTTTCCATGATCTCCTCCACAAAATCATGGAGGACTATGTGGATGACCTTCTCGGCAAATCCAAACTTCACCGTGACCACTTGACCATTCTCACAATCATCTTCTCTCGCCTTCTTCAATACAATGTCCGCCTCAACCCCAAGAAGTGTGTCTTTAGGGTCCTCTCAGGCAAACTTCTCAGCTTCATCGTTTCTTTCCATGGTATCGAGATAGATCCTACCAAGATCCGCGCTATCCTCGAAATGCCACCCCCGACCAATCTCAAGCAGCTTCGCAGTCTACAAGGGAAGCTCCAATCCATTCGTCGTTTCATCTCGTAGCTTTCAGACCGCTGCCAACCTTTCCATCACCTCCTTAAGAAGGATGTCTCCTTTAAATGGGGTAAGGGCTGTCAAGAGGCTTTTGAAGCCCTCAAAGGCTATCTGGTCTCTCCACCAGTCCTCATTCCACCTAAAGATGACCAACCCTTCTACCTTTATATCTCTACCACCAACCATTTGTTAGGTGCCATGATCGCGCACCGAGATGAGCATCATCGTGAGCAAGCGGTTTACTACATCAGCCGAACACTGGTCGACTATGAAACTCGGTATACTCATACCGAGAAACTCTGTTTGGCATTAGTCTTTTCTGCTACCAAGCTCCGCCACTATCTTCTCAACCACAAAACCTTTGTCGTCACTCACACCGACCCTCTCAAGTACATGCACTCCAAGCCATATCAGAATCAACGTATGGCTCGGTGGCTCATGCTGCTTGCTGAGTTTGACTTCGAATTCATCCAGTAGAAATCTATCAAGGGGCAAACCATCGCTGACCAATTGGCAGATGCCCCTCTTCCCGACAACCAACCTTCACACTGTGAGTTCCCTGACGAGTCTATCGCTACCCTTTCCACTGATGACATCGTCTACCAAATGACCATGTTCTTTGACGGCTCCAAATGTCAACTCGGTGGGGGTGCGGGGGTCATCCTCATCCCACTCAATGGGGAGCCCATGCCTCTATCTTTCAAGCTTGACTTTGATTGTACCAATAATATGGTCGAATACGAGGCCTTAATTTTGGGACTTCAGACTGCCCTTTCCCTCCACATCAAGTCTATCAACATCTTCGGCGACTCGCAGCTCATCGTTAATCAAGTTAATGGTTCATATCTCTGTAAAAACAAAGTTTTACAGAGGTATAAGAATCGTGTTGACCTTCTTTTGGCATCTTTCGACCATTACCTCTTGCAGACTGTTCCACGCTCTACGAACAAGTTTGCCGACACCATGGCTTCTCTTGCTTCGCATATCCCGTCTTCATCATCGTCATCTCACCTTTTTGTCACAGTGCATCGCGTACCTTTGCCTTCATACATCTCTCCTCACATCGACCATATCAACACTGTCAATTCTAGCCCACAAGATGACTGGTATAAGCAACTTGTGGACTACTTGTCTCTTTTTGTCACTCCTCCCAACCTCTCTAGCAATGCGCGGCGAGCTTTCATTAAGCGCACAGCTCGCTATACCATGCTAGGGGGTCTTCTTTATAAGCGAGGCTTCGACGGTCTCCTTCTTCGCTGTCTAACCTCCACTGAAGCTCCTCAAGCCATAAAGCAAGTCCACGACGGGATTTGTGGTGGACACTTCAGTGGAAACTTGATTGCCAAGCGCATCCTTCGCCTGGGTTATTATTGGCCCACCCTTCATCAAGACTGTAGCGATTATGTTCGACGTTGCATCAAGTGTCAGCAGCACTCTAACCTGCTTCATCTCCCTAGCCATGCCTTGCAAGTCACTCAGGATTTTTGGCCTTTCTCTCAGTGGGGCTTGGATCTCATCGGTGAGATCAACCCTCACTCGTCTCTTCGTCATCAGTCCATCATCACTGCCACTGAGTATTTCACCAAGTGGGTGGAAGCCATTCCTCTTATCTCCATAAAAGCTGACAAAATTGTCGACTTCATCAGCAGCCACATCATCTGTCGTTTCGGTGTCCCTCACAAAATCATCACCGACAACGGCAAGTCCTTCAAAAACAAGACTGTCCAAAAACTATGCGACTCACTTGGCATCAAACTCAGCTTTTCTTCGCCTTACTACCCACAAGCAAATGGGCAGGCCGAGGCTTCCAACAAAATTCTCACCAAAATTCTCATGAAGGTGGTCGACGATACAGGAAGGGATTGGCACATTCATATTCCCTTCGCTTTGTGGGCCTACCGCACTAGCATCCGAACCTCTACGGGTGCTACTCCCTTCTCTCTCGTGTACGGAACAGAGGCTGTCTTACCTCTCGAAGTACAGATCTCGTCTCTCCACATCTCCCTGCATGACATTCTCTCCAATGACGACTTTCATCAAGATCGCTTAGCTCAACTTGAGTTACTCGACGAGCTCTGTCTTGCTGCCCTCAATCATCTCCATGTCTACCAAAGTCGCATAAAGCGGGCCTATGACAAAAATCTGCGAGAACGAGATTTCAACATCGGAGACCTCGTCCTCAAAGAGAATCAGCACGTGACCAATATGGAGCGAAGTAAATGAGGCAAATTCGCCCCCAATTGGCTTGGACCTTTTATCATCATGCACAAGTATGGGTCAGGGACTTATCGTCTGTCCTCCCTCGACGGACGACCAGAACCTGAGCCTCTTAATGCGTTGCATCTTTGACCATTCTTCTATTAGTCGAATACTCATCTACTTGACACGTAACTTGAGCTCGTCCCCTGAGCAATCCTCGTCCTCTTAATCCTCATCCCTTTCAACCCTATTCTCCTTTAACAAGTCCTCTACGACCCTTTTATGATGCATGGATGCTTTGTCCTAATAAAAGGGGAGTCCTTGAGCTTCTACAGCCTTATCCGTGACTCTAATCAAAAATTAAAAAAAATACAAATCAAGATGTCAAAACATATCCATGGTCACAAAATCAAATCAAATCAAAAAGACAGACTGATCCCTCGAAGGACAGCTATACTATCATTGCTGTAGCTAATAGACTGATCCCCCGAAGGACAGCTATTCAAACATTATTAAGCAAAAATATAGACCACTCCCTCGAAGGATGGCTATGACTAAATCTTGCTACAAACAGCACCTTTCTTAGAAGCTTCCCGCATTGATCAGCTTCACAAACTGACCATACATCAAAAGACATCTCTATGTAGGCTTCCCGCATCGATCAGCCTGCACCAAAAAAAAAAAAATGAGACACGGACTTGGCTTGTAGCTGTCTCAGGGTCTCCTATAAAAAGGGGCACGATTATTCCTGCTCTTAAACTGGGTTACCCTATCCTCCTCCTATCACCTGCTCAAGGGACTTCGAGCTCACTTAATGTCAAAGTGATTCGATTACCGTTCTAACACCACACTGGTCGACGACGTAATGCATGAACGGGGTTTTGGTTCTAATAACCCCTATCTATGCTTCCTTTCTGGTCCTTGTCAATGAAAGAGCGATTTACCTTTCACCTTTTCTCTACACTTTGGTCACATTTAACCACATCAATTGTCGACTCATCTCAAACCCAGCCATTTTCACCATTTTCAGTTGACATCATCCTAGACCATTTCACATAGTTTCTATGGACACCAATACACATGGAAACTACCGACCAGACCCAATTTATGTTAAGCATAAACCAATACTTGCTGAAGCATAAATAGACTTCCATTCATTTTTAGCATACATCCATCACGACTATGGAAACTTGCTAGAGATGAAAGACTCTTGACCAATTCTACAGAATACACCGTCTATAGCATCATCTTACCCTCACATGACCAAACTCATCATCGACCATTTTGACCCTCGCAGTCCAAACTACATTGGTCTGAGGCCCTATGACCAGGGCTATGTAGGCAGCACTCAGATACCACATCCTCTGAGGTTAGCTCGACCACCCCCGTTTGTTCATCTCTATGATGGACAAACCTTCTCTTCTTTGACTCTTATCACGACCAACTCCGTCAACTTTGACCAAGACCAATCAATCCCTCTGACCCTCCTACCTCATCCCGTCGACGCCGGCGTGGTGGCACGATAGGCGCCGCTGGTGGTGGACCTCCCGCCGGTGCCCTACTCCCCTCTGCCATCGCTTTTGCCCTCTTGGCTCTGCAGACTTCACTTGGTCCCCACACGTCCCTGCAGCGTCCAATCAACTCCTTTTCCCTACCAATACTCTTCTGCCACCTCGCACTACTTCTTGGTCAGCTCTTGGTCACTTTCACTCAACAAATTACCAGAGCTCCTTTTTCTCTTCCAATCAAATAGCAAATGACTTTTGGTGGGCCGCCAATCTGGTTTTGTCGGATTTGGCAGGCCGCCGACATCGGCATCGGCGTGCCCTAGGCTACCGACCTCGGCCAATTTTCATCGACGTCGGTTCCTTTTGGACACCGACGTCGGTTACATAGCCAATGTCGGTGGCCTTCAAACCTTTATCCCTCTTCCAAATGACCACAATCATGTCCCTAATCAAGTCAAGTCCTTCAAACCATGTCATTTTGGCCCCTTGGAGCATATTTGGATTACCTTTTTGCATCCGTCCATCGACCACCTGACCATTGGAGATCATGCCTATCTCCTTCGACCTCGACTACTTCCAAGACAGAGTTAGCCTTGGTTGTTTTTTGCCTTTATGCTACCTCACGGCTGGTTAGCAGAATTGTCCGCAGACCTTATTTTTTGACCCTTCACAAGTATAGGATCGCGAGCCAGTTGATCCCTACTACTTGTGGCTTTTTCATGTCTCTGGGAGCACTTCCTGAGCCTGGGATACCTGGAACATGATGACCATTTGGAGCTTCAGCTTAGATTGAGTGACCCGATCAGCAGACGACTAAATGCTGGGGCCCGATTACTTCAATTTTGGCACTCCTTGACCCTCGACATGCAAAAATTTGACCTGACCCTCTCGTGAAGTGGACTATGCGCAATCACGACTATGGCAGCATTTTCACTCACTCTCTTCTATCCATTTCTCTGTCAAATCGACACTCGATCTTCGGTTCCCTTCTCTCGCCTATCGCTTTGAGGGGGGAACACCTCATCCTTTTCCTGGGGCAACCAACTCCTGTTTTTGTCTTGCAGTTCGTCAAGAACAACCAACAAGACAAAAAGGGGCAAATGTAGACACCGCAAACGTGTCTGCACCTTGGTTCTCCCCCTTGTCCACCTCAAACCCCTATCCTAACCCTTGGCCTCCATTTGATTAAAATAACTTAAATATTTTAATCAAGTGGCCCCCTTTCCACCCTACCCTTGCCACCTTGGATCCTCCCTTGAATCCCTCCACCTTCCCCCTAGCATTTATTATGCCAAATCTCTTCATTATCTTCCCCCCACGCCCATTTAGGCATCCTCGTGACCGTTCTTCCCATAACCCCTCGCCCGGCGGCGTGCAAGAATGGGCAGAGGCTATTTTTAGCCTCTGTCCCCATTCTGCCACCGCCGACGTTGGCGACCCTTCGGCCGACATCGGCGAAATTGCCGGCATCGGCAGCCTTCATTACCCCTTTCTGTATCCGTTGCAGCCCCTGGACCCTTGAGCTCGTAAACCGAATTCTCTTGGCATTTTGGCATTCGTCTCTCCTCCGTCTGGACCTCGTGCAACAGCAGCAACAGGTGCAAAGACTCTGGATCAGGGATTTTCTTCTTGACAAGTCTTTCATGGCTCCAACAACAGCTCCTCCGTTCTTCAGTCAGCAAGCCAAAGGTAAGCATAGTCTGGTGTTTCATTTTATTTCATTTCTTTAGTTTTCAGTTATCTATCCTATCTACTGTCTTCTGCTAGCTGTGTCCTTCCCCTGAGAGGCTGAAAAGCCTTCTTAGACCTTGTCCCCTGTCCATCTTCCTCTTCCCTGTCTCCCTTTCTACACAATCCCAGACAACTTCCTCATCCCCCTGTCAACAAAGACCCTATATAGGGCACCTAATCAGAGCTAGACCATTCCCCAGTCCATCTAAATTCATCCCCGAACTCTGTCTCGACCCCGTTCACAAACCGGATCCGTCCACAGTCCAGAAACCAACCCAGACCCGACTACAGGCCACAACCCCGACCAACGCCGGTCACTTCCCCAACCGACGTCGGCAAGATAACCGACGTTGGCAGATCAGCTAACCGACGCCGGCGACATTTCTGACCTCGGTGACTGTCATCAGCCCGACAACTCCTTCAGGTAATCATTTTGTCTTTTCTTTCCTTTCTAATTTCTTTGTCACTTCTGTATTCTGGCATTCTGTATTTCCTTGGTCTTTTATCTGTCTGTTATCAGTGGGTTGACCTCCCTTGAGGAAGTTTTCACACTTCTGGCAACAAGCTTTCGCTTGGCAACCCACCGCCTATCCATCTAACATTTTCTTGTCCAAGTTCCTTTTCTTTGCAGGTGTCGTTCCTCCACAGCCAAAGAGGGGTGCTCACAAGCGTCTGGATTACGGTGCGCGATCTTTATCCAGGTACTTCACATGCCTTGTCCATTTATCTCTTTAGTTTCTTCTTTCTCTTAAATCTGAAAAGCGAATTAGCGATAGAAACAATCAATTACATTTTATTTGGATTATCTAAATTTTATATAAATTAAAACCCTTAAAAAAACTTTTTGGGACAACATATTCATCATTTTAAATAATAATAAAAATGAAAATAATAGGAAAGAAAATAAGAGGATACAAATATTATCAAAATCAATTATGAATTAAATAATGTTTAAAAGAAAATTATAACAATGTCAAAGAAATGGTGAATTTGATAAGTGTTTTTTGCTTATAATTGTGATTTTAGCTGACAACTATTTTTGAGGATTACGTTTGGTTAGTCAGTATTTCTCTTGGTGAAATTCATTATGGATTTTATAGAATTGGAAATAAACTTCCTGAATCACTAATGTTTTTGGTTTTTCATATGAAAAAATATACAGGCCCAACACGGGATGTAAATAATCCTCAATATGTGATTATTTATCCCATAGGTTGAGACAACTTAAATAGATTCCATTAAAAATGGCATAGCCTCGGCTAATACATAAGTCACATGTAATCATATTGTGAAACACAATAATTGATATTGGTACTATTGACCTTGAAGGACTAATATTTGCTTCAATGTTATGAGTTTGATCCCCTAGGAACCTTCATACCTTACCTAATTTATATGTTGATTGGTATGTAAGGATTCAATATGTAGTGTAAATCCACATTAGGATAAAACTAAAAGAGTTATCAAAACTCTTCAATAAAGATCTCTTAAAGAGCTCATTACCACAACCATAAATGGTTCAACATACACTCTATGAACAAAACCAATTGTAAACAAAATAAATTTTATTAACAAAAGAATTGCAAAGGATGTGAAAAAGGTATGAAAAAGATCTCAAAAAGATATATATGTGGAGTCCTTGATTAAATAGGCAAGGATAACTAAGATGTAAACTAAACTAGGCAATGTCAGATAAATCGACACATAGGAAAAAACTATGAAAAATCAAACAAACTAGCAAGAACCTAGAAAGCATGAGTAATAAGATACTCTAACACCCACCTCAAGTGAAGCTATGGGATAATAATTAAGGATGCAGTGTAAAGCTACATGTCCCTATGGTTGTGAATCCATCATGTTAGAGTACATGGATGTTGAGTCACTATAACTACCAAATGAAATTAGGAATGGTGTTAAATATGAGGATCATTAAATATGAACACTATGATCCAAAATACTTGGTATAATGATGAACATGGGGAAGCATTAATTCAACACCTTCCAACTAGATGTTGAGGTGTGATCACAAAGACTAGTGGTGTTGCCACATTGGTGTCATTGGTGGGGATACCACATGGGTGTCACTATAAGAATAACTAAAAAGGGCATGGAGTTAAGTAAAATAACCTCATATGGGTTCTAAGAAATAAAGTGCCTGAATAAGATACCCATGTACAAAAGAGAATTCCAGAAAATACTCAAAAGAGTGCAACATATACATATAACTCTCACAAAGTGGAGAAAAGAGATAAAACCCATAGGAAAGGATCCCCCCAAAAGAGATAAAAGAAGAAGAGAGAGCTAAGAATCCCCCCAAAGATGATCCTGAATTATTACAAACTCTAATTACTCAAAATTCATGAAGGAACTTAATATATACGAGTGGTCCAGATCCACTACTCAATCACAAAAACAACTAACATTGGGCTTCACCAGAATAGCTTCAATCAAGAAGACTATTAGTGGTGAAAAAATTACAAAATAGTATTGCATGTGCAAGGAACGCTCACCACCGAAGAAGTATAATATACACCACACCCACAACATAGTGTTGATTGGATGGATTGAAAGAGAATGGTCTACACAAGTGGTTTGAATCCACAACTTCAACATAGAATAAGTTAACTTTATATACACCATAATAACTCCATATCATGTTGAAAGAGATTATTGAACTATCAAAGAAGACAAGATCACACTAGGATTCACTAGAATAGCTACATTTCAAGATGTGGGAGACTATCAACTATCAAAAAGGTGGTGTCAAAAATATAGATAAAGTCACTTGAAGATGATGGCCCATGGTGGTGATAAAAGAGACAAGCAATTGACAAGTGAAAAGGTGCCCAAAATAGAGTACACAAACACATGAAGGTAGACAAGGCTCAATTAACAAGCCATCCATGACACTTTAAAGATCAATGTGATTATAATATAACCCATACATAAAAACATCAAATAGAAATAAGAAAGACATTATGATTCACTAGAATAACTCTAAGCAAGGAGACTATTGACTTGTGAAATAAGCCATCAAGATAGGTGCTTCAAAATAAGGGAACAAAAAAATTTGTCTCCATAAAAGAAGGTGAGGCACTAAGAAAAGGGACTCGAGGAGACATGACATAAATACGATTGTGTCAAATTACCAATGAATTTTATGGGCTAATAGAAGAGTGTATCAAATGGTAAAAAGAAACCATCATGTATGCAAAAACACACCAAAAAAGTAATAATAACAAAAAATAACATCCTACAAACCATATACAAAAAAAACATTGGGCATAGTCAGAAATGAATCTGAGATAGTGCATGCATGATGTATAACGTAAGTCCCATAACACAGGAAACCTCACAAGTAGTAATAATGCACATTCAATAATAGTGAGGTCAGACTAGACCAAAAATGTGTCCATGAGTGCAACAAATAGTGACAATGTAATCCAAAATAAGCATCAAAGAAGTTTGTGTTGCCTATGATGGGGCCTAACCTCCTACCAGACTAGACATCATCTTTTAATATTTTAAACATGAAAGAGATAAGGTTCATATAAAATAAGGAATATTCCCTCAACAAATGCTCACAACATATAAAATGCATCACCACTAAAATTTTACAACAAGATAACAAACCATAATCACAAGGAGGCATAATCAATGCAAAAAGACTCCCCCAGAATGTAACACTTTATATTTTATACTGTTAGAACCCTCAACTAATTATAATTTAGTAGTTTTAGAAAATATCTTCATCAGATTGTAATTTTTAGTTAAAATAGAAAATAGATCAAAATTTCCATTTTTATATAAAATGTCTCAAATTAAATTACAAACTTGTATTCTAGGTGAAGAATAATGCACATTAAAAAAAAGTAATCTCAAAAGGTGCGTTGAGTGTAGATAAATGTGCCCAAAACGTTTGGTGATGTTTACACACCGAGAAGGCCTCTTAAAATGTGAAACATAATCATACTTTATTTTGAATTAGAAGAGAATTTAATATAATTCATGGAATAGTTCAAAACCATATTTCCAATGTAATAATAATCACCTTAAAACTCCAAATGATGCTCAAGATATGAGCAAAAAGGCACAAGTGTGTTTGCAGATACTCATAATGAAGGGGGCCTATAGAAGTGTGATCAAGAAATAATATTTATGGAATTCACAATGGATAGTTATGATGGAGAAAATAATAAGTTTTTGGGAAAAGAATTCCATGGGGGGTTTGAGCATCTGTCAAATCGGGCCCTAACCACTGGTCTTCGAATATAAAAAAATACCAAATGATTCTTGTTAGTTCTTGCACTTACAAATGAAGAGTGTGGTAGGGATTGAACCATTGACCCACCCACATTGATATATCTAAAAAATTCAATTACCCAATAAAAATGTCAAACTCATATTGTAAAATAGTGATTTGTCTAAGACAAAATCTATGTAAAGTCAAAAAAGATGGCAAATGGGTGGGTTGGTAGGTGGAAATTCAACAAAGACAAATTTTTAATGCTTTAATGAATATCATAGGCCAAATAAAATTGTTTGAAAAAAATGTTGACCCAACAAGCAAAATCATATAATGCTAAATCCAATGCCAACATTTTTGTGTTGTTTATGGGGCCGAGTGGTGGGTGGAACAAAGTGCTACATAGGGGATAGGTCAGACCACGTGAAGGATTAGGTAGGCCATTAAGATAGTAGAGGTAGATGGGCATGGGAGAGTTTATGGGTCAAGGAGTAACTAGGGTTGGCACTAGGGGCTCAGTCTTGGGTGCAAGCCTATGACTTGCATTAACTTTTTTTGTTTCTTTATTGAAGGGGGAAGGGGCAGAAAAATAGGCTTGGCCCTGTATGGTTCTTTTTTAATATACTAAACCTCCTTGCTCCAAATGAAAAAAAAACACATGATTTTTTTGTTTTAAAATGGATTGAAAACAAAAATAGCTTGAAAAAAAATAAAAATTCAAATCTCTTTAGCCAGAACACAGTCATAATTAACTGAGAAAATTCACCACACCAATAGCATCACAAGTCCATTTTCTACCAAACAAATGTCTACTCCCACTAAAGCAACCATTTTAGATGCATTCATATGGTTAGATCTAGATCAAAATGTGCAGATTTTCTAGAAACTATTGAACAACTAGCAAGCTTATTGAATAGATCTAGAGCACCACGTAACCAAATTGAGTAATCCAAAAGGTTGAAACATATTTCACAGCTTCAGTGAACATGACCAAAAACAATGATATACTCCAAAATGTAGCATTCTATCCAAAATGAATTTTATTCCACAACAGATAAAGGTCCAAGAAAAACTTTAGATCTACAAAAAAATAGCCTATACATATCTTGTATATCCGAGGCATATATCTAAGGAGAATTTTGAGTGGATTGGTGCCATGAAAGATAAAAGATATCATAGGAGATTATACATATTATAAAAATATGCAAATTCAAAATGTAAATCTTCAAAATATAAACATAGATTTGAAGACTACAAATTCATAGAGCTCAATTAACAAGTTTTTTTGTAAGGATATCAAATTAATACAAATCTACAAGCCAAACATGAGCAACGACTGATTTAGAGTGGCTCTGATACCATGAAAGAGTTATCAAAACTCTTTAGCCAAGATCTTTCCAAGAGATTATTACCACAATGATAGATGCGTTAATGTACACTCAAATAATAAAACTAATTGTAAACAAAACATTATTCACAAAATCATTACAAAGGATATGCAAAAGATATGAAAATGATATATATTAAAATGTAGATCCCTTGATTAAATAGGCAAGGAGAACCAATGTGCAAGATAAAATAGGCAATGTGAGATAAATCCACATATAAGATAAAACTAAGAAAAATCAAATAACCTAGCTAGACCCTAGAAAACATGAGTAATAAGATACTCTAACAAAAATAAGATCAAATGGTACATTTCCCTTCAAGAATTCTAGCTTTATTGAACTAGTCTTTATTTATATCATTTTATGAGTGTTTGCGTTGCACCTCCCACATGCATCTGCTAAAAATAAAATAAAAAATATAATATGTTATAATATATATTTTTTAATTATTAATTTAAAATTATTTATACACTCAAATCATCATTTATTTATATTAATAAGTGCATTGTGTGGATAAAACATGATAATTACAATAGACTTTATATATAGTAGGAAAAAAAAAAAAAAAACATCTATAAAGAAAAAATATATAAAGGAGAAGGAGATTAATTAAATTTTAGTTAGCTTATCTAAATTTTATCTAAACTAAAATCCCAAAAAAAAAACTTTTTATGGACAAAATAATCATTTTTTATAATTAAAAAAGTGAGAAAAGAATAAGAAAGAAAATAGAAGAGGATATAAGTATTAGCGAAATAAATTATGAATTAAACTATGTTAAAAATAAAATTATGACAATGTCAGATTTGATAACTGTTATTAAGATGACGAAGAAAATCTACGACGATCCATTAAAGATGGTTGTCCCCTTGTGGTTTTATTTAATGGTGGATGAGTACTACTTTTGAGTTGTATGTTATCCTACATGAATTTGGTTTGAATGTAATACATAACATTTTCAATGATACAGAGTGCGTTTATCACGATGGAATCAAGCAAAGGTGGATTTGATAAAAATAGAGAATTGACAATGGTTTGAACTCCCAAAAGTTGGATTCTCAATGCATCTTTAACCACTACATTTTCATGCCCCATGTTCTGTTGGAAATACACCAATTCCTTGGTAAACACAAACACACCTTCGTTCTCCAATGTTTTACTGAAAAACTTATTGTTAATATCAATAAACTCCACAAAAATCTTGCGCTCAATTAGAAAAAATAACTTCTATGGATTTTGGGTGAGTGTTAGGAGGATTTATTCCACCAATTGTATAATCTATGTGGAACAATGACATTCCCATTTCCCTATGAGGATTGTGTATTAAAAGTGGAAGCCTTGTCTTATATAGCCCAAACATGACCAACTCCCTAATAATTAATTCATCTTCATCTTGACTCGGTATATATTTACATTTTTTAACATTATAAATTATACCTAATTAAATTGATCAATTATGAAACGCATGACTCATTCAACAATGAGTTGCTTACTCAACATTTAATTGATCTTTAAGTGTGTTTTGTCCATTTTTTAATTAGCATAGCCGATTGATAATACATAATATCACAGCTCAATTCATATTGTTGAAAGTTTTTATAGTCTCCCCTACACAACAGGACCCTATAACCGTTCACATCTTTTTTTTATGAATAAATTAATGGGTTGATCTTAATCAACATGCACAAATGACATGCTTGCTAGCATTAGTTGAGGTCAATCAAGTCTTTTGTGAGACAACATGATAATTATAATACAATTTATATATAATAGAAAAACAAAAAAGAAAAAAAAAAAAAAAAAAAAACATATATAAAAGTGAAGGAAATTAATTACATTTTAATTGGCTTATCTTAAATTTTATTTAAATTGAAACCCCAAAAATTAAATTTTGGGGAAAATATAACAATCATTTTCAATAATAACAATAAATAAAATAATAAGAAAGAAAATAAAAGAGGATACTAATATATGCAAAATTAATTCTGAATTAAACTATTGTTTAAAATTAGGATACGACTACTACTTTATAGTTGTATATTATCCTACATAAATTTGGCTTGAATGTAATCCAAATTTTTTTGGGTGATGCATAATGTTTTTATTAAGATGGAATCGGGCAAAGGTGTATTTTCTAAAAATAGAGAATTGGCAATAGTTTAACCTCTTAGAAGAAGGTGGATTTGTTATTAAGGTCGAATTCGTGTTTCTATGTGAATAGAGTGAGTATATTTTGTTTGTCTCAAGTTTTTTAGGCACATAAATATATATGTGTATATTGGTTGGTCCATGTAATAAAATTATGTATAGAGTAATATTTTATAAATTTATTTCTTGGAAAAACCCTTTTTTTAAATGTTGTCATGGTTAACATTAGATTAATATAGGACATGTGCTTTACATAACACAAATAATTAATTAGGTTTATTGTTTTTTTTGTTGTTTTTATTTATTTATTTAGTTTTAGTTTTAGTTTTTATGTTTGTTTTTGTTTTTGTTTTTTGTTTTTTGTTTTTTTTTTGTTGTTGTTGTTGTGCTATCTTGTTTGACAACATAGAATCATTGATTTCTATATGAATGGTTTATAACTCTTCTCAAGGTTTATTCAAAAATAGATTTTGAGTTTTAAACATTATGTTGATTTAATAACTCAGTCTCTGTAGATAAGATATTAGATATCTAATCATTTTCAGATAAAATAATCTTTTTGTTTTTTTATTATATATAAATTGTATTATAATTATCATGTTGTCTCAGAAAGGACTTGATTGAACTCAACTAATGCTAGCAAGCATGTCATTTGTGCATGTTGATTAAGATCAACCCATTAATTTATTCATAAAAAAAGGTTGTGAATGGTTATAGGGTCTTGTTGTGTAGGGGAGACTATAAAAACTTTCAACAATATGAATTGAGCTATGATATTATGTATTATCAATCAGCTATGCTAATTAAAAAATGGACAAAACACACTTAAAGATCAATTAAATGTTGAGTAAGCAACTTATTGTTGAATGAGTCATGCGTTTCATAATTGATCACTTCAATTAGGTATAATTTATAATGTTAAAAAATGTAAATATATACCGAGTCAAGATGAAGACCCTTATGAATTTGGTCTCCTCACTAGGATATGCTTTAGAGGTTGAAAGGGCATGGAAATCAATGAGACCCCTCAGAGCAACTCCAAGGAGTTGAGAGTTTCAGAGAATAAGATTCTACAAGAAAGAATAAGTGTAGTTAGACTCTACTTTGGGGTCAAGTGATTTATATGAAAATTTATTACTCGGACTTGGTTATCAGAATAGGATAGCTTTTGGGAGATATAATTGCATATAAATTAATATAACCTCGTAGATCAAGCTAAGATATCTAGGCAAGTTAGGTTTCAAATGCAAATTGGGAGGTCAAGACTATGCTTTCATGTTAAGTGTTATATATAGAGTTTTGATGCATAGATGTGGTCTTTCCAAAAGTGAAGTGTTGGTTTCGAGTGTATCCACACAATATTTATAAATTTATAACTTACTAACACTTTCTCTCTTATAGGAATCTATTTAGTTTCAATCTCTCTAACTGCATGCCTTAAAGGGTGTATCAATAAAGGCATTGATAGACCATTGGTGCTTTAGAAGATTATTATGGACTTGTATCATTCCTAATATTTGTCAAAATTCATTATTTATATTTTATATCAATTGACCTCCTATAATTCCTCCCTAAAATCCTAAAAACCGTAAATATGGATAAGTTTGAAATCAAATAGGACCCTTCAAAAGCTAGAATTTGTATTATAGCTCCTAGAGGTCCAAAACCACTCTCAAACATCCCTAAAGAATAAATACAAATATAAATAAATTTATAAGTTAAATTTTATGTTAACTTATACTTAAACTTGTGTTTATTTTATATTTTTACTACCTGTTTTAGTCTATTTTCCTACTATGTCAACCAGGTCAACTCTATCATTTATCTCATCTTACTTTGTTGACTAGGTCAAATCCAACATTTATACTATGTCAGCCAAGTCTATAAATATTGATGTAGTCAACCAAGTTGACCCTATTGGTAATTCAATACATGTTAAGAAACTCCATCAACCCAACATGACATAGTTTGAGGCCTCATGGCTCTATTTCCTTCCTAACAAAGTTGACATGGCTGACCTTGTCAACTTTATTTATGGGGTGGTTTAATGTCAATCCTTGGATATGAAAAACCCCCTTAAATTCATTTATAAATATAATATCATCAAATTATGCATAATTAGCAATCTTAAATTTTATTATACAATCGATAAGAGGTTTCATTGCTTAGATTTTTTCCTTGGAGAAGTAAAACTTGTCTTATAGAGGTTTTCGATGCATAAGATAAGTCTTATAGCTTAGAGATGATTTTGTCCTTATGATCCTTACAAGCCACAAAAACCTCTTTCAATACACCATTAGCGAAGGGAGAGATGAGATATGATAATTTCACTTTAATAATGTAAGTATATTTTTAGCCCTTCATATTTTGATAAGTAGATGTTGTATAACTAATGGAATGAATTATATCTCTCCTTGCTTAGATTATTTCTATGTTGTATTAGATAAAATTATCTTTTCATGTTTATTATCCTCCACATTTGTGCCACAAGCTTTGGTGAGTACTAGTTTAGTTTGCATATTCATTTACAATATTAGATTCCATTTTATTTAGTAGATTAGCTTTCTTATTATTGTTACAATCGTGAGATCTATCTAGAGTTATCAAAAAATAACATTTGACTAGAGGCCTTGGAAATCTCTCATTTTCCATTGTTTGATAAGAGATCCCTTAGTGTAGGTTTAGTTGTATTCTTTATTGGTCATGACCCTGATATGAACATATTTATAAGTGGACTTGTTAGTAAATTACCATATCTGAGATTAAATATTATTGAGTAGGATAATTTATAGATATATGTAGTTTTACTTGCATAAAAAAGGCAACAGTTCAGAATAAAAATCTAGATGGCCCACTAATGAAATTTTAGATTTTTGAGACTAATGAGCCTTGAGTGCAAGTAGAAGTGCATGTAAAATTAAAATGTGGTTCCCTGATTCTTGGAAAATTACAACATGTTGTGTAATCATTACCATAAAGTTTAGTTTAGATTTCTTAAATCCACACACTGTTACATTTCTCTATTATTTTCACAAACTGGTACTAAGTTATCTACCCATGTAGATTGACAAATCAAGGAGATGATCCCAACTGAGAGGAGTTTGTTAACCTCTCTATAAATAAGTGGTTATAGGATTGGTTTCATAGGTTATTTCCTCTGTCTAATGGGCTTCTAGTTCTTATTAAGTGGGATAGTATGGGTTATTATCTTTGAGTTGAATACCTTAAGGCATTCATAGGTTTAATAAAAAATATATTGATACTACAACATTAACATTTTTATTTTCTCAACTTTAACAGGAGTGAAATTTTGACCGGTATGACAATGGCAGGGTTCATCTAATGATCCTATATTAATCGGTATACAATTTTGGTCTAATTATATTGGCTTATAAAGTCTATATGTGAGCCTGTCAAGTTCAAACACTAACTCAATGTAGATCATCCCTTTTGTAAATCATTTTTATTTCAAGTTCATAATGTCAACCTAGTCACATTATTAGTTTCTAGGTTCATGTCTTTCTGACTCATCTATAACTTGGGTCGAAAATACCCCAAGTCATGAAGTATTTATAAAATATGGTGATTATATTTAAATACCTATAATTTTTTCACATTATTTAGTACTGAATAATGAGGTATGATCTCTACTAAAATATTTTGCATTCGTAAGTCATCTAGGGTTGTCAAGTTTATAGCAATAGTTGCCAATGAATCATCCACTAAATTTTATCCTCTATGAATAGGGATGACATTGAAAGAATTGAAAATTTATATCAAATCACATGCCTTATGTTTTTATTTCCTCAAATAAAATAACTTACACTATAACTTTATCCTAACATGGGTTACTACTAGTTTACAAATTTTGAACACTATCTATTCTTTGACCCTGTATTTAAACACAAACTGCAGTCCTAATATCAAGGCTTCATATTCTACTAGGTTGTTGGTGTAAGGTAATTAGAGCCTATAGGTAGATAAGTTCCATTTACCTAATGGTTTAAGGATAATAATTCCTTTTGTATATCTTTTTTTATAATAGGCCCCTTCAAGGTTCAAGGACTGTAGATTTGAAAATTTGGGATCTTTATCATTTTGGTTTTTAGTACACTATGTAGATAACGTATAATTGCATATGTTAGAGGATATTAACTTAAATATTTAATTTAATATGTTATATTCCATGATCATTTATTTCATTTTTGGCTCTTTTTCAACATAGATCTGATTGGCTACAATTATCTAAGGAAACCACATATGGGAGAAGTTTGTATCCATGTATTTGTTCAATGTTTTAGACTAGTCTTTAGTAAGAAACATCCCATAATCATCTAGGATATCCACTACTTTAATCTCCATAAATTTTTGGACCGTGGGCTTAGATTCCAATTTAATTTTTAATGTATCCTATACATGAGAATGAAAATCCTCTTGAAGGATAAAGTGTAACCTCATTAGACAAATACTAAGGACAACAAGAACAAATGAAAAAAGTGAAGGAACTTTACAAGATGAAATTAAACCAGCCAAACCACATAAAATGATTCCTATGTGGGTAAATCATAAAGTTAATGATGTCAAACTTGATAAATTTGGGAAAACATGCACTAGAAGTGCACATGTAGTATCACAATAAGACAAGTTTCTTGAAGAAATTCAAGATAAGAATAAAAAGCTTAACTTGAATGATTCTCTAGAAGAATAAATAATTGTTGTGTTGGATTCATAAAGAACATGTTTCAAACACTTTGAGAGCATGAAAATTTGATAAAAGAAAGGAAATATGAGTAAAATATAATGGTAAAAAATGGGACAGAGAAACTGGTTTATCCTCTATTCATCTACAAACCAATTGGATGAAACTGGGTATACCACAACAAATACAAGGTTAATGTCTCACTTGAAAATCATAAATTTAGGTTTGTCACAAAGGTATTTGATCAAAAGTAATTAATTTAATATAATGAATCCTTTTCACCCACATCAATATAGACTATCATTCAAACCATGTTGGTTCTCATAGCTCACAGTGGTTGTAAATATCACCAAATGGATGTCAAAACTAATTTTCTAAATGGTATCTCAAGGAAACAATGTACATGCCACAATCAAAAGGTTTGGTGGTGAAATAATCATATAATAAGGTGTGAAAACTTTAAAAATCATTATGAGGTTTGAAACAAGCCCCTCAATCATGGTATGATAAAATAGCTAAGCACCTTATGAACATGAACTTAAAATATTTTTATTTTGAATATGCAACTATTTTCACAAAAATAATTGTATTTTAATGGTGTATGTAAATGACTTAACTACCAAAAGTAATAATGAATGTTACAATATAAATTTAAATTAATAGTTGATAAAAATATCTGAAATAACTTATTTGGATTATCTTCATATTATTTGTGTAATTAAGTCATTGATGACGTTTAGATCATATTTAGAATGTAATATTTTAATCCTCTCAACACACCCATAAAACATAATCTAAAATTGACATCAAAATATGCGATAATCTATGTGACCATAACAAGATCAATTATATCTTTTATATTTGGTGTTTCATCCATCAACTCAAATACAATCATTGGGTAATATAAAAATGAGTCCTTATATATCTCAAAGTAACACAAAATGTTTGTATTAATTACTCCAAAGTAGGAGACATCTAATTGTTTGGATATTTAGATTCTAATTATGCTAGTGATCAATAACATGATTGTTGGAAATATTGTCATTGATGTCAAAGATCTAGCATTATTGGTGATAAAGGCCCCATTACATTTAATGTTGTTTGTAATAAATATATCTTGGCTAATATGAGTTAATATTTATTTAATATTAACGAATATATTTTTGGTTGCATATGAGACAAAACAAGGGCCCATGGAGAAGTCAAAGAGCCAAGGAATAAAGACAAAAGAAGGATGGGATGCTTTTTCCCATGAAGACTCATATTGGGGAATTCCAAGAGTCACCAAGTGAAGACAAAAGAGGAAGGGCACAACTTCTCATGAAGGGACACTTTAAGGAATACAAAAAGTCACCAAGACGAGGACAAAAGAGGGAAGGACGTTTTTGAACATGAAGGGTCACCACATGACTTTTCAAAGGCTTGAATATGAAGGGTCATACAATTTTGGTGCCATTTTCCATGAGGATTGAAGGGTCATAAAGGGGGAAGGCCAAAGGTCATTTGGAAAGCTATAAATAAAGGCTTGAGAAGCCATTTGTAATATGAGTGATAGAGGTTGATTTGATGTTGTAATATCTAGCTTAGAATAGCAATTGTGAGAGATGAATATGATTTGTATTTGTTATATCTAGCTTAGAAGACCAAAGGTGAGAGAGAGGAAAGAGATGTTGTATTGATCTATCATTTGTTGAGATAGCAACATTGAGAGATAGGTGTGTGGTATACACAAAGGGGTTGGTGGTCACGAATTGTTTCTAGGTTGGTGCTCGGGAAAGGGGTTAGTGCTCCTGTGGGTTGGTACTCGACAAAGGGGTGTGGTGCTATTGTGGGTTGGTGCTCATGAATAGTTACTGGGTTGGTGCTCAGTAAAGGTGTTAGTGCTCCTACAAGCTTGGCTTGCAAAGATTATTTGGGTTGGTACTCATTCTTATACTTGAGATTGTTCTCTGTGGTTTTTTCCACATTGGGTTTCCATGTTATATCTGGTGTCTCTCTCTATCTTGTGTGGTGTTTATTATTTGAGTTTTATTACATATATTGAATTTTTGATTAAGTGAAATTTGGTTAAGGAAAAGATTTATAAGATATATGATATACTAATTCACCCCACTCTCAATATATCTCATGCTTAACAATTGGTATCAGAGTAGGTTCCTTTTGAAAAGTTTTACAACTTGAAGGTAGATCAAGAAAGCACGATGGCTAGGTCATAGGAAGGATTTTCTACAAATAAGGCACCTTTGTTTGATGGGACGAATTATGTTTTTTGGAGCATGAGAATGAAGGTTTATTTGCTGGCCCTTGGATTTGACATATGGAAAGCAGTGGTGGAGGAATATGAAGAGCCACAGACATTTACAATTACTCCAGTAGAAAAGAAGGCAAGTGAATGTAATGTTAAAGCTTTAAATGCTATTTTATGTGGTTTATGTGATTTTGAATTTGTTAAAGTTATCCAATGTAAATATGCTCATGAAACTTGCATAAAACTTGAGAATATTTACAAAGGTGATGGAAAGGTTTAGCAAGCTAAGCTGTAGACTTTTAAAAGGTAGTTTGAAAGTTTGAAGATGGAAGAAGAAGAAGATATAGCAAGTTATCTTTTGCAAGTTGATCAAATTGTAAATAAAATTCAAGGTCTTGGAGAAACATTGGATGAGTCAATAGTGGTGCAAAAGGTTTTGAGATCTCTGCCAATGAGATATGATGCAAAGGTTTCAGCAATTGAGGAGATGAAGAATTTAGCCAAGCTAAAGATGGATGAGCTTCATGGTATTCTCACAGCATATGAGATGTAGATAGAACAAGATAAACCCTTAAAGAGAGAACTGGATTTCAAGACATCAAAGAAGGAGAAAGCTAAGATTCAAGAATCAAGTGATAGTTTCAGTGATGATGAAGATGATAATGGAGCATTTTTCATTCACAATCCGAAAAGAGGAACAGGTAAATATCAAGGAAAATTACCTTTTAAATGTTTTAATTGTGGAAAGATTGGACAATTTTTAGCTAGATGCCCAGATAAGGTTAATGATGATGAAGAAGAAAAGCCTACATACAAGAAGAATTTCAAAGGTAAATCTAAGAAAGCATTCTAGAAGAAGAGCCTATATTCTAAGGATCCTAACTCAGGCAAAGATAGTGGAGTCAATGATTCAAAAGAAGAAGAGATTATATTCATGGCCATACATGAAGATGATCAAGAAGAAGAAGAGGAGGAAGCTAAAGTGAATATTGAAGGAGAGCTCATTTGTGCCTTAGAAGAGTTAGAAGCTGTTCAGAAGAAGAATCAAAGATTAATGTGCCATATCGAGAAAAATGAACAAGAGTCAAAGGAAATGATTGAAGATCTACAAGCACACTTTGAAGAAGCCAAAAAGAAAGAAGAAGAACTCACAACATAGTTGGAAATAGCAAGAAAAGAATGTCAAAGGTATGTTATTGAAATTCCCTCTTTAAAAGAAGATATTAAGAAAGCAATCAGTGATAAAGTAGTCAGTGATTCAAAATTTGAAGATAGCAATAACATGTTGAATAAGATATTGGAAAGTCAAAAAGCAAATTCACAGAAGATAGAGATTGGATTTGAAAAGAAAAAGAGCTATGCTGAAGCTCTTACAAAAGAGGAAACAAAAAGAGAGGACATTTCAAACAGAGAAGGCTGGAGAGAACAAAGATATAAAAGACAATCAGGTCAGAGATAGACATATATGTCTTATTTTTATGGCTATTATTTTTATTGTAATGGATATGGTCACAAGAAATTAGAATGTATAAAAAGAGCTAACAATTTTAGAAATACGAAGGAAAGTCAAGGAGAGTTAAGCATAAGCCACAACTCTTTTGCTCCTCTATCAAGCTTTGATGAAGAGACCATAGTATGCTACAATTGAAACAACTTAAGACACATAGCTCAGTATTGTAGAAGCGTGTTCGAGTCAGTCAAGAAGGATCATAGTTTCAAAGCTCCATTCATCAAGAAGAAAGCTCAGACATGTTCATGGTAGAAGAAACAACCTGAAGATTCTATGATGGTTCAGAAAGCTCTGCATGTAAGAGGTAAAGATCAACCATGGTTAATTGATAGCGGATCTTTGAGGCATATGACAGGTGATAAAAGTAAGTTCACAAATCTAAAGGAGATCAATGGTGGTACAGTGAGATTTGGAGATAAAACAACTACCAGGATAGCTGGAAAAGGTACTTTAAGTTTGGATTATGGTAGAACTAAGACTAAGAATGTTTTATATGTAAAAGGTCTTAAGCATAATCTATTGAGTGTTTTCAAATATGTGATCAAGGATACACATTAAAGTTTCATAAAGAAGGTTGTGGGATTAGAAGAAAAGATTCAAATGAGTTGATTGCAGATGCTCAAAGGACAG
>JARHVA010010163.1:165000-167500 GCA_037957365.1 Torreya grandis
CAAGATATTAATGGCGATTAGGAGATTAACTAAAATATGTAGAGCACAATGGGATGGTAGAAAAATTTGAATGGGGAAAAAAATTAATGAAGCGTCAGAGGAAGGCTAGATTGTGATAGTCGCTAGGATAGGATTAGTGATTAGGGGATTAACTATAATCTTTAGAGCACATTGGGATGGCATAAAAATGTGAATGGGAATGTTGAAAGGGAAATAGTTGTGGCATAGTCTCTATTCACCACTTAGGTTTCATTAGAATTTATGAATGGATTAAGGAGGACGTTCAATTATCACTCCTTTGTAGATCCCTTCATTACAGATTATATTGAAACATTGTAGTTAGGGTTTTTACTAGGACTAAAGGAGGAGGTTATATAGGTTCAATGTTAACCGAGACTTTATAGGATAAAAAATTAATTGTAGGTAGATAATGCCAGATTGGCCTACTTGTTCTTATATATCTCTCTCTTCATGCAAACCTTCACCATAAGAAACAATATTTGAATTCAATAAAAATAAGTTCAACACTATACATATTCAAATGATTTCAAGAAACAATATGTTGTTAATTTCAAATTCATGTTTTTGTGTTAATGTGGTGAGCATATTTCATTTATCTCATAATTTTTGGGAACACAAATATTTATGCTTGTGTATATGAATGTACGCATGACTGCATAAAAAAATTATGTAGAGAGATACATAGTCAAAATTACATTCTTAGCAATAGCCCTATTTTTTACTAGAAGGTTGTCATAGTTAGCATTAGATCAATGTAGGACATGTCTTATAAATAATAATAATAACTGTTGTTTTTGTTGTTGTTGTTTTTATTATTTGATAAAATGGAACCATTGCCTTCGTTGTGAATGGATTATATCTCTTCTTATGGTTTATGTAAAATAGCTTGTGGGTTTTAAACATTGTGTTGTTTTAATAACTCAATGTGTGTAGACTAGATATAGGGCATTCAATCATTCTCGGGTTTAGTATATTTGTGTGAATGCACTAAGAATATTTTATTTGTCTCTAATATTTTTCATACATTGATTCTAATTTTTTAATAAATATGTTTCTTATTCTGTTAAATTGTTGTTATAGTTGTTTAGGGTTATGTGCATAAGTTATAGATTGGTCATGCCATCATTGCCAAGTGAGTTAGGCTTGAATTAGTGTGTCTGCATGAATATGATAAGCATATTTTATTTTATTCATTTTTTTTGGTGACATTGATATAAAAATTTTAATTAATTCATTTTTTATATCAATTTTTTTCATGTACGGTTGTAGGATTAGGATTTCTATATTGTCAAGAAATTGTTTTCAGATTATAAGTTATTTTTTTCCTATAAGTAACGTCAATAATTGTTTATGCCTTAAATTTTATTCATAATAATATAAATAAATTTTTCTTCTATGTAACATAAAAGAATTGTCTTTTCTTAAATAAATATCTTTAAATAGTTTATGGATTTTAATAAATTTTATGTAAAAATAGGTTGTGCATTTGAACCATTATGTTGTTTTGATAAATAAACACAAATAGACCAAAGATTGGATAAATAACCATTTTTAAGTGGGTTAATATTGAATCAATCTCATTGTCTGAAAGTGAATTAAGCTATCACTTTTTTAATCAATTTAGTTGTTTTCATTCTTGTCAAAGTCTTGTTTCATTTTTGTCTTAGCTTTGTTTCTAACATTGAAGCCAATTTTCATTTTTTTAACCAATACATTTATTTTCATCATAAACTTGTGTAGAGGTCTATATGGTTGATCACATAGTCTAGATATTGGGCATGTAGCCATTATCAACCATGTCAAGCTCAAATCAATGTATTTGTATGAATTTTAGTAACATTTTATCTAGTATCATATTTATTGGTGACCATACTATCATTTTCTATATCAATACATCAATTCACATCATAATTTTTTGTATAGAGATGCAGGATCAAGGTTTTTTCTTTTCAAATTAGTATTATGTCATTAAAAGGTAGGATATGGCCTTTTAATAACACAAATATTTGGATGTTCCTTCATTTATTATAATTAATACGTAATTTGACATCTTCAAATCAATTGGGTTTTATAAATATAGCTCTATGTATAGTTTATGGATCTTCTTATGGTTTTCATAAAAAAATGATTTTGATAAGTTATGATAAATTTTATTATGACTAGAAATTGTCAATATATTTATGTCTAGATACATAAATATAGTCATAGGTACTTGAAAACATTAATTCTTAACAAATTTTGAACCACATGACTTATGCTCAAATATAATACCCTTGTTTTGCATCACTCTAGCTTCTTATCCGTATGGGGGATTGACCCATCTATTCAAAATCAATAATACATAGGATATCCTAAGTCATTAATGATATTTATTTCTTAAGTTTTATTAATTTAATATTTTATTATGTTATATTTAATGAATATGTAAGGATACATAGGTTAATTCTATGTGTTATTAACCTAAACTATTATTTACATT
>JARHVA010010163.1:172500-177500 GCA_037957365.1 Torreya grandis
TCATCTTGAAAAATCATGTTACTAACTAAGAACACACTTTCAATAGGTTACTACAATGCTCAACATATCTTTGTCATCAATGATCATTATGTCTTTACATGATACACCCTTTTGATATTAATGACAAAAACATGCCAAAAAACTCCCCCTTTGTCATTGATGGTAAATACACTATATAAATTAAATTAATTCAAAATGATACTTTTCTCATCTACTCATTCTCCCCCTTTTGAAATGAATGACAAAGGGTCCTCTACAAACTACCATCTAATCTTTAAAACTGATTTTCAATGAAAAGATAGAGTTATAAAGCTCACCCTAACTCTCCTCTTGATTAAGAAGATGGAAACCACTATTAGAAACATATGTAAATATGTTATTTCTCCCTTTTTTAGTAACAAGATAATAGAGATTATGAATCATTATACAAACATTATACCCCTTACTCCATGCATACCTCATTTCAAAAAACTCATATCAAAAGACCATTTACCTTGTCCTTGACATGATGGATATGACTCAAACCTTTGATAACACACCAAGCCACCATATTCTTGACATCAATTAAAGAATTAGGGACTCCCCCTTTATATTCATAGCTTGAGATCACCAATTGACCATCCACATATTATTTTAAGCATATTTATATGAATATCATTTCTCAACACAGATCAAGATCAACTACCAATTTCTATAAATAAGGAACAAATTTTTGCTTACTTCTCATATACCATCAACACTTCCAAATCTATCAACATTCATCAACATGTCCTAATGACAACAACCAATATTCCACTAACTAGTGAATGTCTCCATGTAGCCTAATGGAGTGACCCCTTACCATAGGGCACTAGAAAAACATACATGTAAGAGATTCCTAGATATCTATGCTCTCATAAGATGGATGATCTTTTAGGATCCTTTTAGGATTGGGATCTTCATCATCTATGTGGTCAAAAATCTAAACTAATAATTAATCATCTTGATACTCTTCAATATATGGTTTATGCTTTACCATAACAAATAATCCACTTTGCCTTGTATATTGATCAGGAATAAGCTTGACTATCTTTGACTTCCACACCTTAGTTTTATCTTCTTTCTTGAACTCTAGAAGCTTGAACCTTATTTTTTTATCTGAATGATTCATGATGATGGAATATTATCATATGACAAATGTTAAGATAATTATATCAAACAACATCATTCATATATCTTAAATGATCTAGACTGCGACTCTTTACATATTCCTATGAGTACGCATTCTTATAGGATCTTCTACACTCTCTTTCTCAATGACCAAATCAACTACATGAGAAATAGTAACCATTAAATGAATCTACATACCATATGGCATTATGTTATCTAACATAATTTGTCTTCATATTTTTCTTGAGGTTGACCTTCTGGTTCACATTAACATTCTCATTGTTACCCTTTTGATCTACTTTGAATCCAAGACCTACCCTATCATTAGCAGACTTCATACTACTCAAAATTTTATCTAGATCCTCAGTTCTCTTTTCAAACGTTTCATAGGTCTTCATTTTACTAGTTGTTTGATCCAATTATAACTTTAAGGACTCTATTTTTGATTCATACATGGTGCATTATTCTTCCTTAGGATTTAGTCTAGTAGTGACTATCTCCATTTGAGTTTTAAGCTGATTGATGATGTCATCAAGCTCCTTAGATGTGTTATTCAGTCTCCTTCAAACAAACCAATCTGATCTTCATAGTCTTTAAATAATGATCTTATTTTTTCTTCCTCCTTTGGAACAATTAAATTTTTCAGAGAACTCAAAAATTTTGTCTCAAGGTCCACTTTAGCATCTTCTTCATTATTCATAAGGCCTTTCTATTTTAAGCAAACCTCATTGTTTGTTTCTATAGTGATGAATAAGGTTTCATTTTTCTCATTCTCATTACTATCATCATTACTAGCAGATGTACTTGTGTCACTTACATCAGATGAGATTTTATCATCTTTGGTATAAAATCTTCTTTTTTTCTTGGATGACCCTTTCTTGCTTTCATATTTCTTAAAATATTTATATATTTTATTGGGTTTATATACCTTATTATCATCACTATGATGTTCATCATGTTTTTCACCATGCTCAGTCTTATCCCTATTAGGACACTTAGATGCAAAATGACCAATCTTACCATGGTTGAAATATTTGAAAAATAACATAGTCTTGTACTTACTAAATCCAATTTTAAATTTCATATTAAACATGAATATTAATTGATCATCATCCATAACTAAACTTACCTCATCCTTTGACTTATTGGATTTTACCTTCTTCTCAGCTTTGAATGTTTTTTCCTTATTAGGAGGTCTTCCTTCATTTTTTCTCATCTCATAGGTAGTCAAGATACCATGAAGCCCAACCATCTGAAGTGCATCTAGATCTTGAATTTTTTATACTGCAAACACTTTTGTATCAAATTTAGAAGTTAGGGATATCAATAAATTTTGTAAAATTATAGACTTTTTAAATTATTATGCAAGACCTATGATGACATTGACAAATTCATCAACCCTTAATAGATAGTATGAAATGCTCTCATCTTCCTTAATACTCAGAATTTCAAACTACCTTCTATGGGTCTTTAATTTAACCAACTTCACCTTGGTGTCTCCTTCTTAGATAGTCTTCAACTTTTCCCATATCACCTTCACTAACTCACAATGCATCATTTTCACAAACTTTTCCTCTGATTGGCCACATATAATGGCATTCATTGCCTTAGAATTGATTTCACTTTTATTCATGCCTATTGTATAAGTTGGTGGTATTAGAGGTGAAGTGCATCTATCCAAAAATAACTTCCATATGTCATGGACCACTAAAATTAGATATTTATTAATTATAATTCTCCAAAAATCATAATTAGTCTTATTGAAAGATGGAGCCTTACTGGTAGAGAAACCTCCTTGAAATTGACTATTAGTTATCCTCACTTCTAGGATATCCTTTAAGATGTTAAGCCTAATTCAAAGGAACATATTTTATAATTTATTGAGAGGAGATGAATCATTATTTAAAAAACCTTTCTTTAAATAACACTCAAGCAATCATGAATCATTCAAACAAACATATAGATCTAGCAAAGATAGTGGAGTCAATGATTCAAAAGAAGAAGAGATTATATTCATGGCCATACATGAAGATGATCAAGAAGAAGAAGAGGAGGAAGCTAAAGTGAATATTGAAGGAGAGCTCATTTGTGCCTTAGAAGAGTTAGAAGCTGTTCAGAAGAAGAATCAAAGATTAATGTGCCATATCGAGAAAAATGAACAAGAGTCAAAGGAAATGATTGAAGATCTACAAGCACACTTTGAAGAAGCCAAAAAGAAAGAAGAAGAACTCACAACATAGTTGGAAATAGCAAGAAAAGAATGTCAAAGGTATGTTATTGAAATTCCCTCTTTAAAAGAAGATATTAAGAAAGCAATCAGTGATAAAGTAGTCAGTGATTCAAAATTTGAAGATAGCAATAACATGTTGAATAAGATATTGGAAAGTCAAAAAGCAAATTCACAGAAGATAGAGATTGGATTTGAAAAGAAAAAGAGCTATGCTGAAGCTCTTACAAAAGAGGAAACAAAAAGAGAGGACATTTCAAACAGAGAAGGCTGGAGAGAACAAAGATATAAAAGACAATCAGGTCAGAGATAGACATATATGTCTTATTTTTATGGCTATTATTTTTATTGTAATGGATATGGTCACAAGAAATTAGAATGTATAAAAAGAGCTAACAATTTTAGAAATACGAAGGAAAGTCAAGGAGAGTTAAGCATAAGCCACAACTCTTTTGCTCCTCTATCAAGCTTTGATGAAGAGACCATAGTATGCTACAATTGAAACAACTTAAGACACATAGCTCAGTATTGTAGAAGCGTGTTCGAGTCAGTCAAGAAGGATCATAGTTTCAAAGCTCCATTCATCAAGAAGAAAGCTCAGACATGTTCATGGTAGAAGAAACAACCTGAAGATTCTATGATGGTTCAGAAAGCTCTGCATGTAAGAGGTAAAGATCAACCATGGTTAATTGATAGCGGATCTTTGAGGCATATGACAGGTGATAAAAGTAAGTTCACAAATCTAAAGAAGATCAATGGTGGTACAGTGAGATTTGGAGATAAAACAACTACCAGGATAGCTGGAAAAGGTACTTTAAGTTTGGATTATGGTAGAACTAAGACTAAGAATGTTTTATATGTAAAAGGTCTTAAGCATAATCTATTGAGTGTTTTCAAATATGTGATCAAGGATACACATTAAAGTTTCATAAAGAAGGTTGTGGGATTAGAAGAAAAGATTCAAATGAGTTGATTGCAGATGCTCAAAGGACAGGGAACAATGTATATCTATTGACATATATCTTCTCAAAGGCACATTTAAAGGACACATTCAAAGATCTATGAGAAGAGTTGGGAGTAATTTATATTACTTCTTGCCATTGATGTTCAACATCAATTGAGGGGGAGCTAAGTGTTAGCTCCAAGTAGGCCCTTTGCCATTGATGTTAAAGGGGGAGAGTAATAGGTATAGGTATAGGTGCAGAAAATAGGTACATGGAACATGTACAGGTTACTATAGTAAGGGGGAGTTACTATATGTTTTCAGATGATAATATGTGCAGGTGACAGGAAGTAGTAGTTTCAAGATTAAGGTTGCCATCAATGACAAAGGGGGAGATGGTTGGAAATATTGCCATTGATGTCAAAGGTCTAGCATTATTGGTGATAAAGGCCCCATTGCATTTAATGTTGTTTGTAAAAAATATATCTTGGCCAATATGAGTTAATATTTATTTAATATTAACGAATATATTTTTGGTTACATATGAGATAAAAGAAGGGCCCATGGAGAAGTCAAAGAGCCATGGGATGAATACAAAAGAAGGATGGGACACATTTTCCCATGAAGAGTCATCTTGTGGAATTCCAAGAGTCACCAAGTGAAGACAAAAGAGGAAGGGTG
>JARHVA010010163.1:190000-210507 GCA_037957365.1 Torreya grandis
TTGATAACACACCAAGCCACCATATTCTTGACATCAATTAAAGAATTAGGGACTCCCCCTTTATATTCATAGCTTGAGATCACCAATTGACCATCCACATATTATTTTAAGCATATTTATATGAATATCATTTCTCAACACAGATCAAGATCAACTACCAATTTCTATAAATAAGGAACAAATTTTTGCTTACTTCTCATATACCATCAACACTTCCAAATCTATCAACATTCATCAACATGTCCTAATGACAACAACCAATATTCCACTAACTAGTGAATGTCTCCATGAAGCCTAATGGAGTGACCCCTTACCATAGGGCACTAGAAAAACATACATGTAAGAGATTCCTAGATATCTATGCTCTCATAAGATGGATGATCTTTTAGGATCCTTTTAGGATTGGGATCTTCATCATCTATGTGGTCAAAAATCTAAACTAATAATTAATCATCTTGATACTCTTCAATATATGGTTTATGCTTTACCATAACAAATAATCCACTTTGCCTTGTATATTGATCAGGAATAAGCTTGACTATCTTTGACTTCCACACCTTAGTTTTATCTTCTTTCTTGAACTCTAGAAGCTTGAACCTTATTTTTTTATCTGAATGATTCATGATGATGGAATATTATCATATGACAAATGTTAAGATAATTATATCAAACAACATCATTCATATATCTTAAATGATCTAGACTGCGACTCTTTACATATTCCTATGAGTACGCATTCTTATAGGATCTTCTACACTCTCTTTCTCAATGACCAAATCGACTACATGAGAAATAGTAACCATTAAATGAATCTACATACCATATGGCATTATGTTATCTAACATAATTTGTCTTCATATTTTTCTTGAGGTTGACCTTCTGGTTCACATTAACATTCTCATTGTTACCCTTTTGATCTACTTTGAATCCAAGACCTACCCTATCATTAGCAGACTTCATACTACTCAAAATTTTATCTAGATCCTCAGTTCTCTTTTCAAACGTTTCATAGGTCTTCATTTTACTAGTTGTTTGATCCAATTATAACTTTAAGGACTCTATTTTTGATTCATACATGGTGCATTATTCTTCCTTAGGATTTAGTCTAGTAGTGACTATCTCCATTTGAGTTTTAAGCTGATTGATGATGTCATCAAGCTCCTTAGATGTGTTATTCAGTCTCCTTCAAACAAACCAATCTGATCTTCATAGTCTTTAAATAATGATCTTATTTTTTCTTCCTCCTTTGGAACAATTAAATTTTTTAGAGAACTCAAAAATTTTGTCTCAAGGTCCACTTTAGCATCTTCTTCATTATTCATAAGGCCTTTCTATTTTAAGCAAACCTCATTGTTTGTTTCTATAGTGATGAATAAGGTTTCATTTTTCTCATTCTCATTACTATCATCATTACTAGCAGATGTACTTGTGTCACTTACATCAGATGAGATTTTATCATCTTTGGTATAAAATCTTCTTTTTTTCTTGGATGACCCTTTCTTGCTTTCATATTTCTTAAAATATTTATATATTTTATTGGGTTTATATACCTTATTATCATCACTATGATGTTCATCATGTTTTTCACCATGCTCAGTCTTATCCCTATTAGGACACTTAGATGCAAAATGACCAATCTTACCATGGTTGAAATATTTGAAAAATAACATAGTCTTGTACTTACTAAATCCAATTTTAAATTTCATATTAAACATGAATATTAATTGATCATCATCCATAACTAAACTTACCTCATCCTTTGACTTATTGGATTTTACCTTCTTCTCAGCTTTGAATGTTTTTTCCTTATTAGGAGGTCTTCCTTCATTTTTTCTCATCTCATAGGTAGTCAAGATACCATGAAGCCCAACCATCTGAAGTGCATCTAGATCTTGAATTTTTTATAATGCAAACACTTTTGTATCAAATTTAGAAGTTAGGGATATCAATAAATTTTGTAAAATTATAGACTTTTTAAATTATTATGCAAGACCTATGATGACATTGACAAATTCATCAACCCTTAATAGATAGTATGAAATGCTCTCATCTTCCTTAATACTCAGAATTTCAAACTACCTTCTATGGGTCTTTAATTTAACCAACTTCACCTTGGTGTCTCCTTCTTAGATAGTCTTCAACTTTTCCCATATCACCTTCACTAACTCACAATGCATCATTTTCACAAACTTTTCCTCTGATTGGCCACATATAATGGCATTCATTGCCTTAGAATTGATTTCACTTTTATTCATGCCTATTGTATAAGTTGGTGGTATTAGAGGTGAAGTGCATCTATCCAAAAATAACTTCCATATGTCATGGACCACTAAAATTAGATATTTATTAATTATAATTCTCCAAAAATCATAATTAGTCTTATTGAAAGATGGAGCCTTACTGGTAGAGAAACCTCCTTGAAATTGACTATTAGTTATCCTCACTTCTAGGATATCCTTTAAGATGTTAAGCCTAATTCAAAGGAACATATTTTATAATTTATTGAGAGGAGATGAATCATTATTTAAAAAACCTTTCTTTAAATAACACTCAAGCAATCATGAATCATTCAAACAAACATATAGATCTAGCAAACATAGGCAACTATCCTCATAAGCATGAAACCCAAGAACACATTATATATGTGAAAAAACCTCAAGGGGAATAAAACCCATTGATATTTTAAAATTTAATATAGTCTAATAATGCAAAAACCAAATTTATTGAAGAACCTAATCTACATGGAGCACTAACCCCAACTAGTCAAGCATCCATTTGACTAGGCTTTAACATGTACCCACTTGCAAGGAGGCACCAACCCCATAGATGAATAATTTAAAACTCAACCACTTGATTTATTGGATCACATTTATAGTACATTATTTCTAAAAAAATATATGATGATCACCTTCTTTATCTTTTAACAATCTTTAACCCTCTCAAACTTCTTTTTAGGGATCTTTGATCAATTAGGTCTCTTCAAGAAAAATTAGTTCATATAGTCATGATATTTTATATATAAACACTATAATATATTAATTATAGATACTATATAATCCTATGATGGTATATAACATTTTCTACTCACCAATCTACTATTTCATTTTCTTCCTCTCTAATTAAATAAATAATCCTAAAAATTCATTGTATATACACCATTCCTTGTTCATATACAACTTATCGGCCACACACCCTTAATTTATTAGATAATACATTTAATAGGTCCTAATACATAATGTGTACATGAATAAAATGATATTAAATTCCATTTAGGACTAAAATTACTCAATTAGGCCTCATTTCACTTTTAGGTCTTATGGGACCTAAATGCATTAGGTCTATCTCTTAACACCAAAACTTGATTCTCTTGGAGTTAGATGGACTTATCCAACACTTTTAAACCATTGAAACACTCATTCAAGGAAATATTTTGACCTACTCCATGAATTTTTAGATATGATACCTTCATTGATACCATAAAACCTTCTTTAGGATAGATTTCCCTATTAGGCATGTGTGCCTCAACAAATTATCTTGCAAGAATGAAGTTCAAACATAATTAAGACAATTAGATATGATAAAATAAGTATAAATATAGTGTATAAATTTCCTCAAATTCATGATAAAATTAATTATACATTTCCAATCAAAATATAAGGCTTTAAGCACACCTCTACACCTCACTCTCAGAACTACCAAATTACCTCAAAACACAGTCATGGTGACTCAGACCTATAACACCTATAGATAAATTTGAAATTAAGTATGATGAATATAAATTATCATTTTGAATATACAAACCATATTCAAATATAAACATCATATGTTTGAGTGGTGATTATTAGTATTATAGACCAATTTGTTAACCTCACTACACATAGACCTCACTGAGTCAAAAAAGCATTTTTGTATTCATCATTTTCACCACTATAAATAAATTTAAATATATATACCAAGAATTAATAATACATATAAATCTCGTAAAATATTTCCATTTAATTGGTTTCATCACTCTATCATGAAAAAACATTCTAATTAATCTTCTCACTATTGCCTAGGTTTTTCACTATTTGTACCATTTGACCTTTTAGTGACTGACTAACTTAGATGACCGGTTTAGCACACTTGAGGGATATAAACTATTTAAAAAAAATTAATTTACATGAAACATAAGTCTCTACCTTCTTCCTCCATCCATTTTATTAATATGTCTAATAAAAAATTTTACTTATACAACAACTTCTTCAGAAGAAATCCTATAATTTGACACTTTATCTCTCCTCTCTCTAACCAATACCACATAGAGGTAATTGGGAAGTCCAATAAAATATCCAATAGATTATCTAATCATTCTAATCCATTTTAGTCACGTTTGATCAACATATTAAACAATAGGTCCATATTAAGGTTCTAAGAGGGTTTAAACATATTTCAACTCTTAACAATCTTTCATAAAGCATAACCCCTCAAACCAAAAAATAATGCCTAAAATTTTGAGATAGGACCCTTACCCATATAAAATAAATATATTAGGTTCCCATTAAAATGTTTTACTAGGTAATGAGTGCAATAAAATCCTTCTCAAGTTGAGAACCCTTCATTCTGAGCACTCGATAGACCTCCAAAAAAACTTTCATGCCTTTTAAAATCATACTATGATTTCAAACTACATGAAAAAACTTTTAAAAAAATACCTCACCTATGAAATTTTTTAATTACGATCAAACACCTTGAAATATGATCATGACCCCTCATTAGGACACACTCTCTCTCTTTGTTCTAGACCTTCACCTACAAACCACATTAGGCCTTAGAAAAAACATTCATGCCTCTTTCCAAGCATATTTCACCTCAATAACATACTATATAAATCTTTTACTCATTATTAAACATTGCCATTCATCCTTCACATGTATTGACAATATATCATTATAACTCATTAATCTAGACATTGTCTAGGAGTGGTTTAGATGCATACTTATTCTAAAGGTCCTACCCCTATAGGCTTACCTTAAGACTCTTGTGAGTGCTATAATTCCTCACATACATGATCAAATAAATACATACAAACACTCATGCATGTTTACACTCATGTCACCAAGTGACCATGCTCATACCTTCTCACAAGGTCTCTTCATGGCATGACTAGGCTTAGGCTAATTAAGCACTTGATGCCTGGACATGTTCCTCTCATTTCATCAACTTAGTAAAACATCAACCAAGTAGATATAAGACAATAAACCTTACTCATATTATTGCACCATTATATTTTTTATGAAAACAATGTTCCACAACATGATGCAGACCTAAAACCACATGACCAAGCATCATATGACTTGACATCTCTCTTATATGAACCTAAAAACTTTTGAAATCATCCTTGATATTCACCATTATAAGACCACATATATCCATTATTTTTGGTGTTTTTGTAACATTCATTCAACTACTCAAATACAGTCATTGGGTAATAGCAAAAAGATTCCTTATATATCTCAAAGGAACATATAAATGTTAAGATAAAATTATATAGGGTAAAATAATTCAAATTGGTTGTATATTTAGATTCTAAATATGATAGTGATTATTAAGATGAGAAATCCATGATGGGTTTTCTAATAAAATTGGGAATGATTTTTTTTAGTTGGAATATAAGATGAAATTGATGTTCGCAATTTTTTCAATAGAAACAAAGTATATGGCTTCTTCAGAGGTAACCATATAGATTTTGTGGCTCAAAAGGGTTCTTTTAGATTTAAAAGAACAATAGGTTTCAATAAAATTTATCATGGTTGACAAATGATTCATAATTCAAATAGCAAAGAATCTAGTCTATCATGACTAAACCAAACATATCGATACCAAATTTCATTTGACTCAACACTATGTGAAAGATGGAAGTGTCACGATACAAAATTAGCTTACAATAGAGAAACCAATAAACATCCTAACAAAAGTGTTTGGATGAGGATAATAAGGAATATTTTATGGTGGAGACAACATGATAATTATAATAAATTTATATTTAGTGAAAATTAAAAAAAATGAAACATATATAAAGGAGAACGAGATTAATTATATTTTACTTAGATTATCTGAATTTTATCTAAATTGAAACCCAAAATATACTTTTGGGGACAAAATAGTCATCATTTTTTATAATAAGAAAAATGAAAAAAAATAGGGAAAAAACAAGAGGATACAAATATTAGCAAAATATATTATTCATTAAACAATGTTTAAAAGAAAATTATAATAATTCCAAGTAAAGGTTGTATTTGATAAGTTTTATTGCTTACAACTAATTTTTTGGCTTAAGGTTAGTTGGCCAATATTTTTATTGGTGAAATTCATTCTATATTTTATATAGATTTTCTGAATCACCAATGTTTTTGGTTGTTCATATGAAAAAATATACATACCCAACACATGATGCAAACAATCCCCAATATGTGCTTATTTTTCACATAGGTTAGGGAAAGATAAATATATTCCATGGAAAATGGCACAGACTCTACTAATAAATAATTCACATGGACTCATAGTTGAAAACATAATAATTGATATTAATACTATTGACCAAGAAGGAGTAACTTTTGATTTAATGTTATGAGTGTGATCTCTTAGGAACCTTCATACTTTACCCTTTTTTTCTATTTTGATTGGTATGTAAGAATGCAATATGAAATGTACATCCAAATTAGGAGAAAAAATAGCAAAAGATACATTTCCCTATGAAAATTCTAGCTTGATTGAACTAATATTTATTTCTATTGTTTTATGAGTGTTTGAATTGTGCCTCCCGCATGTAACCACTAAAAATAAAATAAGCAATATAACATGTTATAATATATTTATTTTAATTATTAATTTAAAGTTATTTATATGCTCAAATCATCATTTATTTAAAATAATAATATTTATTATCTAGTGGAGACAACACGATAATTAGAATAGACTTTATATATAGTGAAAAAAATAAGAAAAGCAAAAAAAAACATATATAAAGGAGAAGGAAATTAATAACATTTTAGTTGGATTATCTGAATTTTATCTAAATTGAAACACCCCCAAAAAAATTTTAGGGACAAAATAATAATCATTGTAAATAATTAAAAAATTCAAAAGAATAATAAAGAAAATAAAAGAGGATACAAGTATTAGAGATATAAATTATGGAACTTATAGTCCCATTTTGTAAAGTTTCCTCTCCTTGAGAAAATTCTTGCAATCCTCCAAAATTTTCATTTCATGCCTCAAATTTGTCATAAATCTATGGTTCCAAATGCTAAAAAATAGGTCAAGAGTTTCTAATTGAGACTCAATCTGGGTTGCACTTATTATTTAGTGTAGCTTTACCACATAATGAACTAGTACCACAAGAACAAAGGAAAACATGTGAAGGAACATCAAAAGATGAAATTGAGGCACAAATACCACATAAGATGATGCCTAAGTGGGAAATTGAGACATTTAATGATGTTAAACCTGATGAATTTGGTAAAACATACTTTAGAATTGCACATGTTGTACCACAACTAGACAAGTTCTTTAAAGAAATTTAAGACAAGATTGAAAAGCTTATCTTGAATGATTCTCTAGAAGAAGAAATCATTGCAATGTTTAATTCATAGCCGACATATTTTAGACACACTGAGAGAATTCAAACCTTGGAAAAATAAATCAAAAATTATTATAATGCATTAGTAAAAATGGGACTTGGAAATAGGTTGATCCTCCATTCATCTACAAATGAATTGGATGAAATTTGGTATACCATGTAAAAATACAAGATCGATGTCCCAATTAATAATCATAAAGTTAGGCTTGTCATAAAGACTTTTGATCAAAAGGAAGGAATTGATTACAATGAAAATTTTTCACCTATATCAAAGTAGACTATCATTCGAACAATGTTGGGTCTCACATCTCACAATGAATGTAAATTTTACCAAATGCATGTCAAAATTGCTTTTCTAAATGTTATTTCAAGGGAAAAATGTACATGATAAAACCCAAAGGTTTTATAATAAGAGACAAAGATCAAAAGGTGTGAAATATTTAAAAATCATTGTAACATTTGAAATAACCCCCTCGATCATGGTATGATGAAATAGATAATCACCTCATGAGCATGAACATAAAACATTTCTTGTTTGAAGATCCAACACTTTTTAGAGTATATGGCTTATTTAGATGCAATCATAGAGATTTTGTGGCTCAAAAGGGATCATTCAGATTTGTAGGAATAACAGGTTTCACTAACATTTCTCATGGTTGACAATGTATTCATAATTCAAATAACAAAGAATCTAGTCTATCAGAGCCGAACAAAACATATCAATACCAAACTTCATTTGACTCAAAACCATGTGCAAGATGGAAGTTTCATGATAAAACATTACCCTATAATAAAGACACCAATAGACATACTAAAAAAATTATTTATATTAGGATAATAAGGTATATTATATGGTGGAAACAACATGATTATTATAATATATTTTATATATAGTGAAAATAAAAAGAAAAAAAACATATATACAGGAGAATGATATCAATTACATTTTAGTTGGATTATCTAAATTTTATATAAATTAAAACCCTTAAGAAAATGTTTGGGGACAAAATAATCATCATTTTAAATAATAATAAAAATGAAAATAATAGGAAAGAAAATAAGAGGATACAAATATTATCAAAATCAATTATGAATTAAACAATGTTTAAAAGAAAATTGTAACAATGTCAAAGAAATGGTGGATTTGATAAGTGATTTTTGCTTATAACTATGATTTTAGCTCACAACTAATTTTTAGGCTTATGTTTAGTTGGTCAATGTTTCTCTTGGTTAAATTCATTATAGATTTTATAGAATTGGAAACAAACTTCCTAAATCACCAATGTTTTTGGTTTTTCATATGAAAAAATATATAGGCCTAACATGAGATGTAAGGAATCCTCAATATCTGATTATTTATTCCATAGGTTGAGACAACTTAAATAGATTCCATTAAAAACAACATAGCCTCTGCTAACACATAAGTCACATGTAATCATATTGTGAAACACAATAATTGATATTGGTACTATTTACCTTCAAGGACTAATATTTGCTTTAATGTTCTGAGTTTGATCCCCTAGGAAAATTCATAGTTTATCTCATTTATATGTTGATTGGTATGTAAGAATTCAATATGTATTGTAAATCCACATTAGGATAAAACTTAAACAGTTATCAGTACTCTTCAACAAATATCTCTTAACAAGCTCATTACCATAACCATAAATGGTTCAACATACACTCTATGAACAAAACCAATTGTAAACAAAACAAATGTTATTCAAAAAAGCATTGAAAAGGATGTGAAAAATATATCAAAAAGATTTATATTAGAATGTAGAGTCCTTGATTAAATAGGCAAGGAGAACTAAGATGCAAACTAAACTATGCAATGTGGGATAAATACACACATAGGAAAAAACTAGGAAAAATCAAATAACCTAGCAATAACCTATAAATAACCTATCAATAATGAGTAATAAGATACTCTTACACCCACCTCAAGTGAAGATAAGGGATAATAATAGAGGATGCAGTGTAAAGCCACATGTCCCTATGGTTATGAATCCATCATGTCAAAGTAGATGGATGTTGAGTCACTATAACTGCCAAATGAAATTGGGAATGGTGTTAAATATGAGGATCATTAAACATGAACACTATGCTCAAAAATACTTGGTATAATGATGAACATGGGGAAGCATTGATTCAAGACCCTCCAACTAGATGTTGCGGTGTGAGCACAAAGACTAGTGGTGTTGCCACATTGGAGTCACTGGTGGGGATACCACATGGGTGTCACTATAAAAATAACCAATAAGGTCATGGATTTAAGTAAAATAACCTCATATGGGTTCTAAAAAATAAAGTACCTGAATAAGATACCCATATACAAAAGAGAAATATAGAAAATACTCAAAAAAGTGCAACATATACATATAACTCTCATAGCATGGAGAAAAGAGATAAAACACGTAGCAAAGGATCCCCCAAAAAGAGAGAAAAGAAGAAGAGAGAGGTAAGAATCCCCATAAAGATGATGTTTAAGTAGTCCAAACTCTAATTACTCAAAAGTCATGAAGGAACTCAATCTATACAAGTGGTCCAGATCCACTACTCAATCACAAAAACAACTAACATTGGGCTTCACCAGAATAGCTTCAATCAAGAAGACTATTAGTGGTGACAAAATTAAAAAATAGTATTGCATTTTCAAGGAATGCTTACCACCTAAGAAGTAGAATATACACCACACCCACCACATAGTGTTGATTGGATGGATTGAAATAAAATGGTCTACACTAGTGGTCTGAATCCACTACTTCAACATCGAATATGTTAACATTATATACACCATAATCACTCCATATCATGTTGAAAGAGATTATTGAACTATCAAAGAAGACAAGATCACACTAGGATTCACTAGAATAGCTACATTTGAAGATGTGGGAGACTGTCAACTATTGAAAAGGTGGTGTCAGAAATATAGATAAAGTCTCTTGAAAATGATAGCCCATGGTGGTGATAAAAGAGAAAAGCAATTGACAAGTGAAAAGGTGCCAAAAATGGAGTACAAAAACATATGAAAGTAGACAAGGCTCAATTAACAAGACATCCATGGAAATTTATAGATCAATGTGAGTATAATATAACCCATACATAAAAAACATCAAATAGAAACAAGGAAGACATTGTGATTCACCATAATAGCTCCAAACAAGGAGAGTATTGACTTGTAAAATAAGTCATCAAGATAGGTGCTTCAAAAACAAGGAAACAAAAAAATATGTCTCCATAGAAGAAGGTGAGGCAATATGAAAGGGGACTCGAGGAGACATGACATAACATACCATTGTGTCAAATTACCAATGCATTTTACACGCTGATGGAAGAGTGTGTCAAATGGTAAAAATAAGCCATCATGTATGCGAAAACACACCAAAAAAGTAAAAACAACAAAAAATAACATCCTACTAACCATATGCAAAAAAAACATTGGTCTTAGTAAAAAATGCATCTGAGATAGTCCATGCATGAAGTATAATGTAAGTCCCATAACATAAGAAACCCCCCAAGTAGTGGTAATGCACTCTCAATAATAGTGACATCAGACTCGACCAAAAATGTGTCCATGAGTGTGAAAAATAATGAAAATGTAATCCAAAATAAGCATCAACAAAGTTTGTATTGCCTATGATGGGGCCTAGCCTCCTGCCAGACTAGACATCATCCTCTAATCTTTGAAAAATGAAAGAGATAAGGTACATGTAAAACAAGGAATATTCCATCAAAAATTGCTCACAACATAGAAAATGCATCTCCACTAGAATTTTACCACAAGATAACAAAACATAATCACAAGGAGGAATAATCAATGAAAAAAGACTCCCATAGAATGTGACACTTTATATCTTAGTGCGTTAGAACCCTAAATTGATTATAATTTCGTAGTTTTAGAAAAGATCTTCACTGGATTGTAATTTTGAGTTAAAATACAAAATAGAACAAAATTTCCATTTTTATAGAATATGTCTTAAATTAAATTACAAAATTGTATTGTATGTTGGTTGATGTTTGTATACAATAAATGTGCCCAAAAAGTTTGGTGATGTTTGCACACCAAGAAAGCCTCATAAAATGTGAAACATAATAACACTTTATTTTGAATTAGAATAAAATTTAATATAATTAATGGAATAGTTTGAAACCATATTTCCAATGCAATAATAATCACCTTAAAACTCCAAATGATCCTCAAGATATTACTAAAAAGGCAAAAGTGTGTTTATAGATACTCATAATGAAGGGGGCCTCTAGAAGTGTGATAAAGCAATAATATTTATGGAATTCACAATGGATATTTATGATGGATCAAACAACAATTTTTACAAAAAATAATTGTATGGGGGGTTTGGGCATCTATCAAATTAGGCCCCAACCACTGGTCTTCGACAATAAAAAAATACCAAATGATTCTTATTAGTTCTTGCAGTTAAAAATGAAGAGTGTGGTAGCGATTGACCCATTGACCCACCCACATTGATGCATCCAAAAAAAACAATGACCCACTAAAAATGTCAAACTCATATTGTAAAACACTGATTTGTCTAAGAAAAAATCTATGTAAAGTCAAAAAAGATGGCAAATGGGTGGGTTGACAGGTGGAAATTCAACAAAGACTAGTTTTAAATGCTTTAATGAAAATCATAGGCCAAATAAAAATATTTTAAAAAAATGTTGACCCAAAAAGTAAAATCATATAATGTTAATTCCAATGCCAACATTTTTGTGTTGTTTATAGGGCCGAGTGGTGGGTGGAACAAAGTGCTACATAGGGGATAGGCCAAACCACATGAAGGATCAGGTAGGCCATTAAGATAGTAGAGGGAAATGGGTATGGGAGAGTTTATGGGTCAAGGAGTAGCTAGGGTTGGCACTAGGGGCTCATTCTTGGGTGCAGGCCTACGACCTGCATTAACTTTTTTTATTTTATTAATGAAGGGGCAGAAAAATAGGCTTGGCCCTATATGGTTTCTTTTTTAATATACTAAACCTCCCCATTCCAAATGAAAAAAAACACATGATTTTTTTGTGTTAAAATGGGTTGAAAACAAAAATAGCTTAAAAAAAATAAAAATTCAAACCCCTTTAGCTAGTAGATAGTCATACTTAACTGAGAAAATTCACCACACCAGGAGCACCACAAGTACATTTTATAACAGAAAAAATGTCTACTCCCACTAATTCCACCTTTTTAGATGCATTTGTATGGTTAGATCTACATCAAAATGTGCAGATTTTATAGAAACTATTTAACAACTAGTAAGGTTATTGAACAGAGTTGGAGAACCACGTAACCAATTTGAGTAATCCAAAAGGTTGAAACATATTTCAAATTTTCAATGAACATGTCCACAAACTTTGATATACTCCAAAATGTATCATTTTATGCAAAATGAATATTTTTCCACAACAAATAAAGGTCCAATAAAAACATCGGATCTACAAAAAAAATAGCCCATACATATCTTGTATATTAGAGGCATATATCTTAGGAGAATGCTAAGTCAATCGGTGCCATGAAAGATAAAAATATCATAGTAGACTTTACATATTATAAAAATATGCAGATCCAAAATGTAAATCTTCAAAATACAAACATAGATTTGAAGACAAAAAATTCATAGAGCTCAATAAACAAGTTGTTATCCAAGGATATTAAATTAATACAAATCTACAAGCCAAACATGAGCAATGACTATTTCAGGGTGGTTCTCAACCATGAAAGAGTTATCAAAACTCTTTAGCCAAGATCTTTCCAAGAGATTATCACCATAGTTATAGATTCTTTAATGGACACTCAAAGAATAAAACTAATTGTAAATAAAACATTAATCAAAAAAGCATTAGAAAGGATATGTAAAATATATGCAAAAGATATGAAAATGATATATATTAAAATGTAGATCCCTTGATTAAATAGGCAAGGAGAACCAATGTGTAAGCTAAAACAGGCAATCTGAGATATATCCACATATAGGATACAACTAAGAGAATTCAAATAACCTAGCTAGACCATAGAAAACATGAGTAATAAGATACTCTAACAAAAATAAGAGCAAATGGTACATTTCCATTCAAGCATTCTAGATTTATTGAACTAGTCTTTATTTATATCATTTTATGAGTGTTTGCATTGCACCTCCCACATGCAACCGCTAAAAATAAATAAGCAGTATAATATGTTATAATATATTTATTTTAGTTATTAATTTAAAATTATTTATACACTCATATCATCATTTATTTATGATAATAAGTTCATTGTATGGATACAACATGACAATTACAATAGACTTTATATATAGTAGAAAAAAAGAAAAAAACAAACAAACAAAAACAAAAACATCTATAAAGAAAAAATATATAAAGTAGAAGGAGATTAATTAAATTTTAGTTAGCTTATCTAAATTTTATCTAAACTAAAAGCCCCCCAAAAAAGCTTTTGTGGAAAAAATAATAAGTTTTTATAATTAAAAAAGTGAAAAGAATAAGAAAGAAAATAGAAGATGATATAAGTATTAGTGAAATAAACTCTGAATTAAACTATGTTAAAAATAAAATTATGACAATGTTAGATTTGATAAGTGTTATTACGATGAGGAATAAAAGATACTAAGATCCATTCAAGATGGTTGTCCCTTTGTGGTTTTATTTAATGGTGGATGAGTACTACTTTTGAGTTGTATGTTATCCTACATGAATTTGGGTTGAATGTAATATACAACAGTTTGGCTAATACAAAGTGATTTTCTTAAGATGGAATCAAGAAAAGGTGGATTTGATAAAAATAGAGAATTGATGATGGTTTGAACTCCCAAAATTTGGATGCTAAATGCATCTTTAACCTCTACATTTTCTTGCCCCATGTTCTGTTGGAAATGCATCAATGCCTTGGTAAACACAAACACACCTCCCTTCTCCAATGTTTTACTAAGAAACTTATTTTTAGTATGAATAAACTCCATACGAAGCTTTCCCTTAGTTATAAAAATAAATTATATAGATATTGGGTGAGTGTGAGGAGGATTTATTCCACAAATTGAAGAATCAATGTGGACCAATGATATTTCCATTTCCCTATGAGGATTGTGTATTAAAAGTGGAAGCCTGTCTTATATAGTCCAAACATGACCAAATACCTAGTAATTAAATCATCTTCATCTTCACTCAGTATATATTCACATTTTTTAACATTATAAATTGTACTTAATTGAAGTGATAAATTATGAAATGCATAAGGACTCATTCAAAATATAAGTTGTTTACTCAACATTTAATTAATCTTTGAGTGTGTTTTGTCCATTTTTAAATTACCATAGCCGACTGATAATACATAATATTACAACTCAATTCATATTGTTGAAAGTTTTTATAATCTCCCCTATAGAACAAGAACCTACAACCGTTTACATCTTAATTTTTTAAGAATAAATTAATGGGTTGATTTTAATTAACATGCACAGATGACATGCTTGTTGGCATTAGCTGAGGTCAATCAGGTCATTTATGGATTTTTCAACCTCTGTCTAACCATTTAACATCAAATTCATGGTTTCCATACTAACTAAACTTTAGTTAATCCATGGCATAGACCAATATCCATGACATCTCTCCATGTAGCGATCATTGACCGTAACTGATGATATCATGGCCGACCACCAATTGTCATATCTAGCACTCAAACTAGTGCATAAATCATACAATCAAACATGTATCAGACCATCAGTGAGCCCATATCACTAACTAATATAACCAATTTAAGTTTTTAATTTCAATTAATTATTAGGACTTAAGGGTTTCAAAATCACCCATAGGTAGACTAGTCGGGAAAACAATCAACTTTTTTCACAAGGTTTTCAATGAGGCATAAATAGGTTAAGAAGTTATCTAGACACCAAGTGTAAAATTTAAAAATGGCCTGTATGAATTTAGTCTTCTCACTGGGATATGTTTTAGGGGTTGAAAGGGCATGGAAATCAATGAAACCCCTCAAAGAAACTCCAAGGAGCTGAGAGATCTAGAGAACAAAATTCTACAAGAAGGAATAAGTGTAGTTAGACTCTACTTTGGGTTCAAGTACTTTATATGAAAATTTATTGATCGAACTTGGTTGTAAAAATAGGATATATTTTGGGAGATTTACTTTCATATAAATCAAGATAACCTCCTAGATGAAGCTAAGATATCTAGGCAAGTTAGGTTTCAAACGCAAATTGGGAGGTCAAGGCTATGCTTTCCAAAAGTGTTATATATAAAGTTTTATTGCATAGATGTGGTCCTTCCAAAAGTTTTGGTTGCGAGTTTATCTACACAATATTTATGAATTTATAACTTACTAACACTTTCTCTTTTGTAGGAATCTATTTAGTTTCAATCTCTCTAAGTGCATGCCTTAAAGGGTGTATCGACAAAGGTGTTGATAGACCATTGGTGCTTTAGAAGATTATTATGGACTTGTATCATTCCTAATATTTGTCAAAATTAATTATTTATATTTTATATCAATTTAACTCCTATAATTCCTCCCTAAAATCCTAAAAACCTTAAATATGGATAAGTTTGAAATAAAATAGGACCCTCCAAAAGCTAGAATTTGTATTATAGCTCTTAGAGGTCTAAGACCACTCTGAAACATCCTGAAAGTATAAATATAAAATATAAATAAATTTATAAGTTATGATTTATGTTAACTTGTACGTATACTTATGTGTTTATTTTATATTTATACTACCTATTTTAGCCTATTTTCTTACTATGTCAACCAGGTCAACTCTATCATTTATCTCATCTTACTTTGTCAACTAGGTCAAATCCAACATTTATACTATGTTAGCCAAGTCTCTAAAATTTTACGTAGTCAACCAGGTTGATGCTATTGGTAATTAAGTACATATTAAGAAATTCCATCAACCCAAGATGACATAGTTTGAGGCCTTATGTCCCTATTTCCTTCCTAACAAAGTTGAAATGGCTGACCTTCTCAACTTAATTTATCAAAGGGTTTAGGGCCAATCCTTGGATATAAAAAACTCCCTTAAATTTATTTATAAAAAAAAATATCATTAAATTATGCATAATTAGCAATCGTAAATTTTCTTATACGATCGATAAGCAGTTTCATTGCTTAGATTTTTGCCTTGGGGAAGTAACACTTGTCTTATAGAGGTTTTTGATGCATAAGATAAGTCATATATCCTAGAGATTATTTTGTCCTTATGATCCTTACAATCCACAAAAACATCTTTCAATGCACCATTAGTGAAGGGAGAGATGAAACATGATAATTTCACTTCAACAATGTAAGTATATTTTTAGCCCTTCATATTTTGATAAGTAGATGTTGTATAACTAATGGACTAAATTATATCTCTCCTTTATTAGATTATTTCTATGTTGTATTAGATAAAATTATCTTTTCATTTTTATTATCCTCCACATTTGTGGCACAAGATTTGGTGAGTACTAGTTTAGTTTTCATATTCATTTACAATATTATCTTGCATTGTATTATTAGATTAGCTTTATTATTATTATTACAATTGTGAGATCTATCTATAGATATAAAAAAATAGAATTTGACTAGAGGTCTTGGAAACCTCTCCTTTTCCATTGTTTGGTAAGAGATCCATTAGTGTAGGTTTAGTGTATCCTTTATTGGACATGACCCTGATATAAACATTTTTATAAGCGGACTTGCTAGTTAATTACCTTATCTGAGATTAAATATTATTGAGTAGGATAGTTTATAGTTCTATCTAGTTTTAATTGCATACAATAGGTAAGAGTTCAAAATAAAAATCTAGACGGCCCACTAGGGAAATTTTAGATTGTTGAGACCAATGAGCCCTGAGCTCAAGTAGACATGGATAAAAAATGAAAAGGTGGTTCACTAATTCTTGGAAAATTATAGCATATTTTGTAATCAATGAAATAAATTTTAGTTTAGATTTCATAAATCCACACACAGTTACATTTCTCTATTTTTTTTACGAACTGGCACTAAGTTATCTACCCATGTAGACTGACAAATCAATGAGATGATCCCAACTAAGAGGAGTTTTATAACCTCTCTATAAAAAAATCTTTATAAGATTGGTTTCATAGGTTATTGCCTCTATCTGATGGGCTTCCAGTTCTTATTAAGTGGGATAGTGTGGGTTATTATCTTTGGGATGAATAACTTAAGTTATTCATAAGTATAATTAACAATTTATTGATACTACACCATTAAGTTTTTGATTTTTTCAACTTTAACAGGAGTGCAATTTTGATAGATATGAGCATGATAGGGCTCATCTGATGATCCTATATTAATAGGTATAAAATTTTGGTCTAATTATATTGGCTTCTAAAGCCTATGTGTGGGCCTATCAAGGTCAAACACTAACTAAATGTAGATCATCCCTTTTGTAAATCATTTTTATTTCAAGTTCATAATGTCATCCTAGTCACATTATTCATTTCCAGGTTCATGTCTTTCTGACTCATCTATAACTTCGGTCTAAAATACCCCAAGTCATGAAGGATCTATAAAATATGGTGTTTATATTTAAATACCTTTAATTTTTTCACATTATTTGGTACTTAAGAATGTGGTATGATCTCTACTAAAATATTTTTCAACCCTAAGTCATCTAGGGTTGTCAAGTTTACAACAATAGTTGCCAATGAATCATCCACTAGATTTTATCCTCTATGAATAGGGATGAAATTGAAAGAATTGAAAAATTATATCAAATCACATGCCTTACGTTTTTAGTTCCTCAAATAAAATAACTTACATTGTAACTTTATCCTAAATTGGGTTACCACTAGTTTAGAAAATCCGAACACTCTCTATTCTTTTACCGTGTATTTTAACACAAAATGTAGTCCTAATATCAAGGCTTCATATTCTACTAGGTTGTTGGTGTAAGGTAATCATAACCTATAGGTAGATAAGTGTCATTTAACTAATGGTTTAAGGACAATAATTCCTTCTATATAACCTTGTTTAGAATGGGCCCCTTCAAAGTTCAAGGACCGTAGATTTGAAATTTTTGGATCATTATCATGTTGGCTTTTAGTACACTTTATAGACAAAGTATAAATGTTTATGTTAGAGGATAGTAAGTTAACTCTTTCATTTAATGTGTTATATTTCATGATCATTTATTTCATTTTGGGCTCTTTTTCAACATATATCTTATTGGCTACACCTATCCATGGAAACCACATATGGGAGAAGTTTGTATCCATGTATCTCTTCAAGGTTTTAGACTAGTCTTTAGTGAAAATCATCCCATAATCCTCTAGGATATCCACTACTTGAATCTCCATAAATTTTTGGACCCTAGGATTAGATTCCAATTTTTTCATTATTGTATCCTATACATGAGAATGAAAATCCTCTTGAAGGATAAAGTGCAACCTCATTAGACAACTAGCAAGGACCACAAAAACAAAGGAAAAAAGTGAAGGAACTTTAAATGATGAAATTAAAGCACCCAAATCACATAAAATGATAATTATGTGGGTAAATCATAAATTTAATGATGTCAAACTTGATAAATTTGGGAAAACATGTAGTAGAAGTGCACATGCAGTATCACAATAAGATAAGTTTCTTGAAGAAATTCAAGATAAGAATTAAAATCTTAACTTGAATGATTCTCTAGAAGAATAAATAATTTGTGTCAAACACTTTTAGAGCATGAAACTTTTAGAAAATAAAATAAATATGAGTACAATACAATGGTTTAAAATGGGACACAGAAACTGGTTTATCATCTATTCATCTACAAACCAATTGGATGAAACTAGGTACACCACAATAAATACAAGGTTAATGTCTCACTTGAAAATAATTAATTTAGGATTGCCATAAAGTGATTTGATCAAAAGGAATTAATTTAATACAATGAAACCTTTCCACCCACATCAATATAGACTATCATTCAAACCATGTTGGTCCTCATAGCTCGCAGTGGTTATAAATATCACCAAATGGATGTCAAAAATAATTTTCTAAATGGTATCTCAAGGAAAAAATTTACATGACACAATCAAAAGGTTTTTTAGTCAAATAATAGGAGAACAAGGTGTGAAAATTTTAAAAACCATTATGAGGTTTAAAACAAGCCCCTTTATCACGGTATGATAAAATAGCTAAGCACCTCATGACCATGAACTTAAAACATTTTTAGTTTGAAGATGCATCTCTTTTCACAAAAATAATTGTATTTTAATGGTGTATGTCAATGGTTTAATTACCACAAGTAATAATGAATGTTACAATAAAAATTTAAAATAATAGTTGATGAAAATATATGAAATGACTTATTTGAGTTATCTTAATTATTATTTGTGTAATTAAGTAATTCAAGAATGAAATCACATCTTCATCCCAAAATATAATTACATTGATGACATTTAGATCATATTTAGAATGGAATATTTTAAGCCTCTCAACACACCCATAAAACATAATCTAAAATTGACATCAAAAGATGCCATAAATTTGATGTATTATATTAAATACCAAAAGCTCATTATCATTATGATTTATTTGATCATAACAAGACCAATTATATCCTTTATTTTTGGTGTTTCTTTAGCATTCATCCATCTACTCAAATACAATAATTATGTAAAAGCAAAAGGAGTCCTTATACATCTCAAAGTAACACAAAATGTTTCCATAAAATATTCCAGAGTAGGAGACATTAAATTGTTTGGATATTTAAATTCTAATTATGCTATTGATAAATAAGATTATAAATTCATGATGGCTTTTTTGATAATTAGGAATAATAGTTTTTACTTGGAAATCTAAGAAGACATCAATGTTGAACATTTTTTACTAGAATTTGAGTATATGGCTTCGTATGAGTTAACC
>JARHVA010010164.1:0-210420 GCA_037957365.1 Torreya grandis
ATTTCAACCCATATATTTGAACTTACCGCTGTATAATGCCAAGATTAATATCATATGCCTTGGTTAGTTATTGAAGCCACTAAAACATTGTTATTTCCTAAGGTTAGAAAAATTATCAATAACACAAACAAATACCTTTTCAATCAAAAAAATGGATTTAGCCAGCTCTAGTATGCCTTTTAGTTTAATTACAGACCTTCTATCAAATAATATAGCTTATTAATAACATAATTAAATCTTTGTTTGATTAAGATAATGGAATTCAAAGAATAAAGATATGTCTTGGGGTTTATTATAATACCTTACAATAAGTAATATATTTTATAATCAACATGTTTATCAATCTATCATAATGCTAATACATAGTCTAAACTTTGTAACATAGAATTATCAAACAAAATGTAATCCTTATTAGGATAACAGAATCGTACTTCTCATCATAGCGAGACAAATGAAGGATTTATAAAGCATAAGTTACGAAAACTATATATACATGAAGTAAACTAAGTAAATATTTTATTTTTACCTCAAAAAATGTTTTCCACACTCTTTCAAGACATAAGGTATCGAAATGTAGACATATAAGAGTCTCATAAATTTAAAACATGCAACCAGGTTAGAAAATATGAAAACATAATAATAAATCACATCCACATGTTGAAAACACATTATTAACCCATAAGCATGATACAAATAACATAAATCAATTAAAAATTATCAAAAAATCCTAATCTATGTGGTGTGTGTTGGGTTTCACATTTTTGTTCTCTCTCTCCTCACAGGTCTCTATCTAAACCATACTTTTTGATAATACCCTCCCTTGGTCATAGTCAGGAGGATGGAATACATCATGAATCCACCTCAATACAAATGAATAGTGTCTAGACCAAATCATGTAAAAGAACATAATAATTTTTGTAACAAAATATATAGCTTAATCATGATTGAAATGTACCATACATAATATAAATGACTAACTAAAAATTAATAATCATGAGCATAAGTAATAAACACTATCCATTATTAGCATACAATTAATTCTATTTACTTAACACATCAAGTAATGTAAACACTAAACATAGAATAATCAATAATAAATTTGAAGGAAAATTAGGCTGTAACATCTTCCCCCCAAAAGTTGGTCACTATCCCAATGATACTTATTTCAACAAAAGTTATGAAATAAAATGGTGTTTAGTAGAAAGTAAAACATAACATCAACAAATTACTAATTCAAAAAATAAGGAAATAACTTATGAAACTCTTCATAATCTTCCCAAGTAACACTATATTTAGAATATTGGTCCCACTAGAACTTGCACTGTGGCATTTCTTTGTTATGAAAATTAAGTTTTTGAGTTTCAATTATTTTAACTAGTTCTACTATGACCACCTCAAGATCCAAAACCTGTAAAGAATTCCAATCCAACACATGAAAAGGATTAGCAACATACTTTTTAAGATAGGCCACATGGAAAACATTATGCATGAGTGTTAAATCTGGTGGTAAAGTAAACCTTTATGCCACAAGATTGACAACTTATAAGATCTCAAAAGGTCCCACATATCTAGGAGATAACTTGGCTGATTTACCAAATTTGATTAAGATTTTTTGTGGTTTTACCTACAAAAATACTTCATCTCCAACTAAAAACTACCTTTTTCTTTTCATATTAGTGTAACTCTTTTATCTATCCTTGGCTTGAGCCAACATTTTTCCTTATAAACTTAACCTATTCTTCCATTTAAAGAAGCATATCTAGACCAAAGACTACCCTATCTTATAACTGTTCCCAGTTGATTGGTGTTCTACACCTTCTTCCATACAATGCCTCCAATAGAGCCATTTTGAATGCTAATTGGTATGAGTTTTTGTAAGCAAACTCAACCAATGGAAGGTATTCTTCCCACATATACTATTAATCTATGAAATACATTCTCATAAGATATTCTAATACCTGATTAACTCTCTTTGTTTGTCCATTTATTTATGGATGGTACATTGTACTAAAGTTTAACAAGTACCCAAATCTAAATTGAGAGTCATCTATAATCTAGATGTCATTTTTGGATCCCTATCTGAGATAATATTTTTTAGAAACCCATGCAACCTATACACTTCTCTTAAAAATATCTTCACAAGCATAGGTGCATCATCTCAAATATTACCAAGAATGAAGTGAGATACTTTGGTGAGTTTATCAACAACCACCAAGATCATGTCATGTTAGTTCCAAGACATCAACAACCCTTGGACAAAGTCCATACTAATGACCTACCACTTCCATTCTAGTATAAAATGTGGATATGTCAACCTAACAAGATGCACGTGATTAGCCTTAACTCATTGACATTCTAAACATCAAGAAATAAAGTCAATTTCATATTTATTGATTCCTTTCTATAAATATAATGGTCTTAGCTCTAATAAGAGCTTAGTCACACCTAGATGGCCTAAATAAGAAGCATTTTGTAGTTCACTGAGTACTACACTCCTCAAATCATCCTTCTTTAGTACATAAATTTGTCTTTCATACCTTAATAAACCATCATCCTTAAACTTTAACCCCTTAAACTTAGGATACTGAGTATTTTGAGACAATGTTAGCTTTACTTATTCATAAAATTCATCTCCTAGATATAGTTTCACCACTTGATCATTGAAGGTAAGTATGATAGTATATAAATCTAATATATACCTTCAACAACTGATGGCATTCATAACCCTATTTTCCTTTCCTTTAATGTAGTTGATGTCAAAATCATAATTTGACAAGAACTCTAACCATCACCTCTAACATGCATTTATGGTAGTTTGGGTGGAGATATACTTAATCACCAAGTTATGAGTCTTCAGCTTAAATGATTTTCCCAATAAATAATGCCTCCAAACCTATAAGTCATGAGAAATTACAACTAATTCCAAATCATGCAGGGCATAATTTATGTCATATAGTTTCAAATTCCTAGACTCATAAACTACAATAGAGCCCTGTTATATGAAAACTCCTCTAAGACCTTCTCTATAAGCACTGGTTATTATAGATAACTAACCATTTGGATCGATAACTCTCAATACTAGTGTTGAGGTGAGTCTTATTTTCAACTCCTAAAAATATTCTTTGCACTTCATTGACCACTCAAACTTCTATTTTATTTGTTGAATAGAAGTAATTAGATTTACAATCTTAGAAAAGTTTGGAACAAACATCCTATAATACCCTACCAAACCCATACAAATCCTAACTCCATGGATGTTTTTAGGTGCTAGCCACTCTATAATTACTTTAATCATTGAAGTATCCATGGAAATCCCATCTATAGATATAATGTTCCCAAGGTATTGTACCTTTTTTTAAATTAGTCACACTTCAATAACTTTCCAAAAAGCTTATGTTTTCTTAACCACTGTAGAACCAAATTCAAATGTTCTAGATGTTCCTCCTTAGATTGTGAATAGATGAGAATATCATCTAAAAAAACTAATATAAAATGATCTAGATAATCTTTAAACACACTGTTCATGAGATTCATAAATGTTGTAGGCATATTTATTAGCCCAGAAGGAATAATCATGAACTCATAATTCCCATATCAAGTTTTGAATGTTATTTTTAGAATGTCTTCCTCATGAATCCTCAATTGATGATATCCTACTTGAATATCAATCTTTGATAAAACTGATACTTCACGCATTTGATCAAAAATATCACCAATGTGAAGTAAAGGATACCTATTTTTTATCATTTCTTTATTTAACATACTATATTCAACACACAGGTGAACAGTTACATCCTTATTCTTAATGAACACTATAGTGTACCCCATGGTGACACACTTGGTTGAATCAAAACTTTAGACAATAGCTCTTGAAGTTAAGCCTTAAGCTCCACTAAATCAATTTTTATCATTCTATAGGGGAATTTAGATGATGATTCAGACCCTAGAATGATGTCAATTAAGAAATCAAATTCTCTCTTCAAAGGTAAACCCAAAAATTCTTAAGAAAAAACATATCAAAAATCTTAGAGAAAAGGATAATCTTCAATAGAAGATTATTTTAATTCCTCCATCTCATTTATTTTTACAATAAATGTTTGACACCCTTTAATCTGAGCTTTCTTCAACTAAATTATAGAAATATTCCTAAACTTAATCTCCCTCTTTACTCCTTAAATTTGGGTTTGATTACCCAAATCATCTAGACATTCAACCCTTTTAAGTAGATAATATACCTTGGCTTTTTTTAATTTAACCAACTTACCCATAGGATCATGTCATGTGACCCCAAAGGAGTTGTAAATAGATCCACTACCATAATGAATTATATTAGTTAGATCTTAGCTTCAACTAAACATTTGTCAACCTTAATCCTAGATTTGTTCTCATATTGAACTAACCATGCATTTGCCATAACACCATATTTTTAAATAACTTGTTAAGCATAATAAGAGAAATAAAACATTTAGTAGATTCAATGTCAATCAAAATTAAAACTGGTTGACAAAATAAATTACCTAACAAATCAATAGGAGAAGCCTAAAACTCAGCTTGATGATTGTCAACAACTATGTGAATCCTTTGTTGGAAAGATCCCCAATGTGGAAAAAAACCCTTGATCTTACTATCTAATTTACCCCAAGTGAACTCCCTAATGTAATGATCATCTCCATAAATGAAGCATCTATCAAGTGGTCATTTCCTTTCAAATTGTTGATTCCTTATGAAACCTCCTTTGAAACCATTATCTAGTTTCATATTTCTTGAATCACTTCCAAACTTGGCATTTTGACTCTTGAACTAGTTTTTAGATTTTTCAATCCTCTTTAAATTCTTATTTTTGAAATTTAGTTTGGGACCTGCAAACTTTTTCTTTAATTTATCTCTAACCTAAAAAAGTGACTTCAACTTCCTCTCCTACTTAATTACTTTTTCAAAGTCCTGATCCATAGTAGATGGTCCTTATACATCCACTTCACACCTAATTCTGGTTTTAATCCCATAATAAATTTATTGATGTAAAACCTCTCATCTTCCTGATATTATAGAGTGTACTTTAGGAGCTTAGTGAATTATTACCAGTACTTAGTCATTAAAAGGTCTCCCTACTTTAGATTCTAAAAATATGTCATCTTCTAATCTAAATAGAGTTTGGGTAACCACAATCATCTAAACAAAGTCATGAACTATTCTCATGTGGTGGTGGTAGAGTCAAGGTTCATCTCTATTTTTTTATTTGCCCACCATGTAGTTGCTTCACTATCTAATTGGTAAGATCCCTAAAATAATTTTATAACCTTAGAGTAATTTTGAATCTTAAAATACTTTTCCATATTAGTTATCCATTTTTTAACTGCATCTCCCATAATGGTTCCATTGAACTTGGGTGGATTAACCTTCTTCATATCTTGTACAAGCTCAATAGAAAAACATGTTCTCACATCTTGAGTTACCTTATCTTTCTTGGGCTCTTGAGGAACTTCTTGTTCATCAATATGTTCTTTAGGTTCATTCATATTATTCTCCTCAACATGTCCATGAACTTCATATTCATGGGAAGCTATGTGGTTCCTATTCTCATTCATGGCTATGAGAATATGATCAAGCCTTATAGCTTGTTCAATGGAAAACTAATTTGGGTCAAATGGAGGGTTAACATTATTAGGATTTTATGTTCCCTCACTAGCTAGCCTTCGACATAACATTATTATTTTTTAATAAATAATAATAAAAATATGTTAGTGGACTCATTAATTCTAAGTGTTTGATCCTCAAATCTAATACCATAATGTAACAACCCCTTAGGGTTAACTATAGTTAGGTAAAAAATACATTTTTAAACTCTAATCAAAAAATAATATAGCATTACATATATATAACTAAATGTATTATTTTAAAATAAATGTAAGTTCAACCATAAGGTTTAGGTGAAATTTCATTTAGCTAGTGATCAGATTTAACCATGTTGATTTGCTTTAATAATAAATATCCATGGTAATAATTTAGCTGCTATTGATTATGTATCTCATTAAGTATAATAAGTTCACATCCAACTATTTTTATTTTACAATTTACATCTTAAATTAAAATAATACAATAATACATATCTGAATAAATTAGATTATAATTATATAATGTTCCACAAAACATATGAGTCATAATGAACTCATTTATATCCAAAAATAATTTGAGTGAAACCTATATCAGTTGAATTTTAGAAGGGGAGGGAGAGTATCATTTGAGTTATTTTCCCCAAAAATCATAGATCAATGATCCCCTGTATAATCTCCCAATAAGGGAATGGACCTTCCTTCATATATGGGTAGGTGGTGATAGTGAAAAATTTGAGAAAGTCAAATAGAAACATGTGTGTTACAAGATAACTATCACATACAACATATAATAAAGAAAATACTTTTAACATGATATCATGCAATAAATGCAAACTAAATCAAATAGGTGAAATGACAATTTTTAAACCATAAACATTACTTTGGATAGAATTTTCATATAGTTTCTATACCTCTAGGATCAATCAATTTCACACACATTACTCATTTGGATTACATTTATTTTGACTATTAGTGGCACTAATTAAATCAGTAAATTCCATCACACTCCTTTATTTAGTTTTAGTAATACCATAATTATATATAAACATATTAAACACTTAAAATCAATAGGTTCAACATATAGATTCCTATGCAAAATGCCACAACATTCATAAATACTAGAAAACTATATGCAATGGGAAATGTAATAACTCTATAAATCAATCCTATCTCAGAGAAGATAAATCCTACTTACACTTTTGATTGTGTATGCATTATATATTTAGAGTTATGACCAACATGAATTTTATATACCTAGCCAAGGGATCTCTTACCAAAATAAAATCACTAGGGAGGGTTCTAAAGTCTCCATTCAAGCAAAACTATATAGTAACCCTAACTAGGTCCTATGTTTTCATATTCACTAAACTAATAACAAGTAAAGTCTAATCTAGTGATCACCAAAGCTTATGGAATGAAGTGCAAGTAATAAACATGAGAATTGAACATATATAAAATACACATACTTACATCAATGTATATATAATCGTAATGCATGGGAGAGAAGTACAAATGCATATCTATCTACTCTTACAAAGGAGGAACAAAGTTAGGAATATTTAACTTTGAATATAAACCTGATGATCCTTAATATATCCCTTGGCCAAGGTGTTTTTCAATAGGTTATGATGGTATGTAAGGATGACAAGGATAAATTATCTCTAGGATACATAACATATCAATGTATCCAAAAGAATTCTCCATAAGACAATATCCATATCTCCAAAGAGAGTATGAAACCCTAATCTATGCTCCTAAATTATAATGGTGGATAAGTATATGCACACTATATATATATATATATATATCTTCTTCTTCTCTTCTCCTAGAAAAGATGAAATATATGTGTTTATATAAGTGGATCTAACCCTATTCCTTTATAAAATTTTAGGCCAACAAAGTTGACCCAATCAACCTTATATCATTATTGACAAAAACAAATTAGGTCTCGGTATAAGTTGGCCACGGGCCGACCTAGACCCTATATAAGTTTTATCAATTAGATTAAAAGGTCAATTAGAGTGATAGTGTAATGTAAACTGTCAAAAAGGATTTTAGGCTAGGGAAGGGATAATAAAGGTGGAAAATGACTAGAGGAAGGTAGAAAAGATGAGGCAAAGTTTATGGGAATGTTTGTAGGAGATGGGTGTGTAGATAGAAAGTGGTAGTATAGGGACAACAATCGTATGAAGCACCAATGGTTTACCCACCCCTTTCCTAGTGTACCCCTTAAGATGTGAACTCAAAGATATTAAGACTCAATGGGTTCCTATAAGATATAAATCATCATTAATTGACAAATTTTGAAAATATTATGTGTATACATATTCCCCACTTGAAACTTATCACATGTCACTCAAGTGCAATAGGGGATGGTGCTTTGAAAAATAACATAATAACACATATTGCTAAAGCTAAATAAAGTGGATTAAGGATAAAATAAGATAAATGAAATGAAAAAATTTAAAAACACATGCTTTTACTTACCTTAGTGTTATAGAGAGAGAATTTGATGTAAGAAATGCGAATGTGTCCAATGTAGGGAACATTAGGTGAACCTGTATAGGTTAGCAAAAAAGAGAAAAAAAATTGAAATTTTTGAAATATAGACATATAATAGGTGAAAATATTCTCTATGATGTCAGGATTCTATAACATTTTATGGTTTGGAAAAAGAGCTAGTAAAGACAAAGATATGATCAAATTAATAAATATGATGATAAATATTCAAAAGATAAATAATTTTGAATAGTAAATATAAATAGGGTGAAAAATAATTCATTTGTAATTTTTAATATTCTAAGAAAATAGAGATCTAAGAGACCTATTGGATACCAAAGAGTCATCATAGTGAGGATATGACAACTGAGACAGGGAGGACGCATAGTAGTCACAACTAGTGTAGGACATGTAAGTAATTAAAATTTTCAAATTTTTGAATATTTTATTTTAAAACCAAATTAATTATAGAAAATTGATTGGTAGGAAAAATTTAGGCACCATAATGAGCCCTAAGAAATTTTTAGGTATATTAGGGGTAAAATAGGGTATTGGGTAAGAAAGAGTCAGACCAATAAATGCCCAAGGCATTTATGGTAAATGGTCAAAAAGTCACCACTATGGATGAATAGAGTTGACTTGGTTGACTTAGTCTGTAAGGTGAAGGATTACAAAAAAGGATTATTTCATAGTAATAGGTTGATTTAGTTTGTTAAAAAGGGGGATGACTGCATAGAAATAGGCTAACTTAGTTGTGTTGAAATGGCCAATGTAGTGGAATAAGGCCAATGTAGTTCTACAAGGCAAAAAGGTGGCTAATCTAATATTGGATAGGCCAATTTAGTAAGAATTTAATAGGGCTAATTTATTATCCTAAAAGAGGCATAGGGCCATTTTAGTATTTAATAGGTTAACTCTATAAGAAATGGAAAAACTAAATCATACTAAGTTTTGTGAAATTTAAAGAATTTATTTTTATTATTAATGACATGGAGATCTGATACATCCTTTATTGTTTGATATTTTGTAAATATACCAAAGGTATTGATTATTAATTTATGCATCATGGCTATTACATCTATTAGAGTAGTTGACATACATGGATAGAGTGTGACTAGTTACAATAGGCCTGAGAAGTATTATGGAGATGAGGTGCATCCCACTAAGTGTTGATCTCATTATCATGTTATTTAGAGCATGAAAAATATTAAACAACACTTTTTTATGGGTTTTGAATATGGATACCATAAAGGTGGGTATCACATTAGAATAAATCCATTCATTAATTAGACTACTAATAAGAGGGACACCAATGATCATAGTGACACTAAATGATCTTGAGAAGAGATGAGCACTATCTAGGTGGGAGATGTCACATGATAAGATATACCCAAGTTTATGGTTCAATATTTTTGATGTTTATATCATGTAAATTATGTAAATATATAAGGCCATGATAAAACTTATGATAACATGAGTGTTGTGTCACAAGTCAGACGATAAGGTACTACTATATGCAATAGCCTTTTGCCAGTCCATTTTGAATCATGGGGTGTTATATGATTTTAGGTCTATCATCTATGTCTATATCATGCATGATATGTATGGTATGTTATCTAGATGATATAATACCATGGGACCATTGGTATTTTTGAGGTTTTAGATATATGATAGGTTCCCTATGTATCGACTAGCTTGGTTTCCTCATGTGGTCAATGATAGGTTACCTCAGGTGATTATATGGAAGTAAGACCAAGTAGCACAGGTCATACCCCATATGACAACTTTATATATGATCACATGAGGGTATATTATGTAGTTTCCATACACACATTACTACTATTTTTCCTAGTTGGGTGATCATGGTGATAGGGCTAGCTCAGGTGCATATCATGGGCCACTATACTTGGTTGGTAGATCTATAGCCAATGACACACTTACCAGGGTAGTTTGGAATCTGACACCCAGTATTTAATTTAGTAGTGCCTTTTTTTTTGGAATGATATGTTAGAGAGATGAAGGGGAGAGGAAGAAGATGAGCACCAATTAATACACTAGTAATTTGGCTATAGTGTGTGAGACTATGGACTGGTCAAGCATGATATTGGGCAGATGGAGGAGGAGAGGACATGGATGTATGGGTATAACAAATACCATAATATGCACCAAATTTGGAGTGGAAATGGCCACTATAGGCACATCATAGATGGATACACCATCGATGACAACAGGCTTAAATGAGGGCATCCACATAAAATGACCCTACAATTGGTCTAAGATAGAGCTAGTCAATAGAGGCACCTACTAAGAGAGGCTCACAAAATACCCGAGTGGTGAATCTTAGATTCACATTAGTGGGTAAGTGATTGAAAAAGAAGGTGTTTTGGTTATGATCACATGGAGAGACCATGCTCAGTGGATGAGTAGATGGGGAGATGGTGGTTGGTGACACTAGGATTGGTGATAAATGTTGTAATTTTGATTTAAGCTTTGATATATGACACTAGTTGCATGTGATTTTAAGAGATATATAGATTTTGATATGTATGTGTGTGTGATCTAATATCTACCTAGTTTTAATTTTTCATATCTTGTGATAGAGGAGGTAAAATGGGGGTCCTTGGTCGTGTATTCACACCATGACATTTTGGATGGGGTGTTAGCACCATACAACCCCACTATGCTAGATGATCCTATGGTACCATCTATCTAACTCAAGTAAGCTAGTTTAGACTGGTGGGTGAGGATGTGAGGTAGTTTCAAACATGTGGGAATGGATTTAAGCCACTAATAAGGATGGAAGTGGGAGAGGCACATGCTTGATAGGCCTTGGCTCAGAAGAGAGTAGCACATATGGATATCGTAGTCCATCTTGGATAGGTACAGGCCCAAGTGGCCAACCTACAAGGATAGGTAGTAGGATTGATATCCCATATTACCTTATTTTATTATACCATGTAGAGGGGATATTCCCAAGCATCTATAGGTAGTTTTGTTAGGCCACAGGATAGGCATGATGGAGCCCAGTCATAGATCTAGAGCTATGTATTTTTTATTTTGTACTATTGTATTTTATAAAACACATTATATATATATATATATATATATATATATATATATATATATATATATATATATAGTAGGATTTGATTTCATGAGTTTAATTTAGTTGTTGTTATTGATGCATGGATATATTTCTATCTAGCACATGTATTTTTCTTTTATTGTATATGCTATGAGAACTATATGTGGAGTGTTTTATTTTCTAGCATTATGTGATACACATGCACGGTTAAAAATAAAAAGTCAAAAATGACTTGGAAAAGTAGAATTAATCACAAAAAAATGTACTACACACTATATCATGATGGGAAATGTGTAATAATAAAGTATGACTAAATATGATAAATAAAAGATGGTAAAAAGGATAACAAAATATTTTTAAACCATGAAAAAGATTTGCACCAAATTAAAACAAGTAAAATCACACTATATCATGTTAGAAAGTATGAAAATAATGTAAAAAAATAAAAGGCACATAAAATATTATATGGTATAAAAATAATAATTAAGTCAATCAGTCATACTAAATCACATTGGTAAGTATAAAAGAGACAAAATTGGAAAAATGAACTTAAATTGATCACACAAATTCAAGATGGGAAGCATGACAAAATTAATAAAAATGGTTGTATTCTTACATTCAATAGGAAAATAAGAAGATGAAAGTGAAAAATCAATAGAGTATGCATAAAACAAACTATATCAAGATGGGAAGCATGTCCATGATGTGTAACTCAAGATCAATAATGACTTATCTCAGATTTAACACATGTAATTTCATTGTGGCTTAGATATTGGAAAATTTTATGAAGAAGGCTAGGTCCTATCCATGGTCTTACATTTCAACTCACAAAAATAACTCCAGTAATATAGAAATTAATTGGAAATATATGTTAAAGGGGATGTTTCTAATGGTAATTTGTCAGGAAGGCTTGGTCCTATCTAAGGTCTTCCACTGTAACTCACAAGTGGGATCCCTAGGGGGAATGATCAGTGAACAAAATAATATTTCTCAAGGGGAATATTATGATTATGGAAAATGACATAGGGAATGTAAAAATCAAAATTCAGGTATCCATGGGAAGAACTTAGGAAACATGAGGCATATTAAGGACATAAAAAGACACTAAGTGACTAGTGACCATCAATATACAAAGGAAACCTATTTTTGGTAAGTAAAAAGTTGTATATACAAATAAGTGAGATAATAATATCAAATCATGTTGGCTATTTGAACAAGGAAAGTGAAATGTACCTACGATCCCACAATGTGTTCCCCATTCCTTAGGACCTTTTATAGATTTATCGATCTACTGTGAAGATTGGGTACTTGTGTGAGAAAGTAGGTAGCATGAAAATATTTTTTATTCTCCTTTCCCAATCTACTAGCCTATAGCACCCCAATGGACCTCAACTCTATCATGAGTCTAATTTTGGAGTTTGAGATTCAATTATAAAAATGAGATGTGCTTTGAATCACATCTTTTTGTGTGATTTAACTTTTGGAATTTTTAATGTTGCATTTTGTATCATTACCTTTTGTTAAAATGATTTGGATTTTAAATTTTTATAGATTTTTAGATTCCTCCATATGGAATTAGAATGACCAATCATGAAAGATAAAGTGATACACATGAATTAGCTTTAGACTTTGGATAAATGAAGTTAAGTATCCCAATACATGATTGACTAAAACACTTAGGCTTATTTATGAACCATCATGTTATCTCAAGTTTTGACCATGTGTACATTTAATTTTCAAAAGGAAATAAGGGGAATAAATGGAGATCCAAGATGGACCAGTAAAATGAGATTATAATGAGATGACTTTTTTGCTAATTGATCACATGGTAAATCGAGAGAAGTGGAATAAGGTTTATATAACCAAGTCATAATAATGATTATCCATGTTATAGAGATAAAGTAGAAAACAATCATGAGGAGGATATAAGACAACCATAAAAAATAAATAAATTATTGTAAAGATAAAAAGAATGGATTCATGAATATAATCCATACGAGAACATAAAGAAGGAAATGACTTCATATACAACATTTAGTGCAAAATATAAATAACCATGTAAGATAGATAATAATTTGACACAATTTCAAATGATATAAGGTAGATATATGTAAATTTAGAGCACATGTCCAATCCAAAATGAATAAAGAAATGAAGGAAGACCATGATATGTTAATAAATATTGGTATATTTTTCCATAAACATGGTACATAACATTTTATAAATCTCTATGAAGATAGAATATAACTATAATGAGGGTCTCATCGATCTTTGAAAAAAGTTGGGAAAATACCTCTTGTTGAATCTCCTTGATAGAAAATTTAGGCATGTCTGAAGGATCATGCTCATGAGGGCCATCATGTATGGGATACTCAGGAGATGGAATATGAGTGAAATCTATGGGACATAAAAGAGTCACTGGTGGAGAAGGGACCACAGGTGGAGGATACATGGATGGAGGAACCATAACTATAAAAACCATGGGGAATAAGTGGCCACAAGTGGGAAAACCATGATAGAATAAGGGGGATATTTCTTGTGTGGGTGACCTATGGGAAGAGGGACAAAAAGAGCAAGAATGGTCATAAGGTGATCCTATAGATGTTGTTGAAGGATGTGGAAATGATCAATGTGATGTGTACTGCATTGGTACCACATACAATATACCTCTTTGTATTTGGGAATATACTCAGGTAATACTTTTAGGGGAGGTATAACTTTATCTATAGGCTAAGGAAGAGTAGGATGCAAGGTGTCTATATATTTTTTAAATTTATGACAATGAGTGGATGAATGATTATATATGTCATGGAATCAATAGATACACTTGTTAGTAGACTTTATGGGTATACTAACAGAGGGAGTGGAAGTAGAAACCAAGGAGCAATGGTATAATTAATAATCTCTAGTCTAATGACTATAAAATTTATGAATATCATAGTATGGTTGATCAAAACATTGGGTGGGAAAAGGAGCAATCTATGGTAAAGGGAGAAAACCATCACAAAGGGGAGGTGGGGTTGGTGGAGAGATTGGATTAGTCTTAACTAAAGGATAAATAGGATCAAAGGTAAGAAGAGACTCAATTAGAAGGAGAGTGGGAATAGGATCTGGACTATGCTCAATTGAGGGAGGGGTGGGATGCATAGAGGGTTGAAGGATGATCTCAAGGGAAAGTTGGATATATGGGTCCTAGTATCTAGAGAAGAGATAGGGACCAATCATAGCATGATCCATAAGCATGCTCCTAAGAGGTTATTTAGAAATTGAAGGTGTGCACACCTTATACCCTATGAACAAGAGGAATAATTCTAAAATCAATAAATATATAATAAGGAATGTGATAGGATAAATGGAAAGACTAAAACAAATAAGAATGATAACTAATGATATATGCATCTTGACCTTGAACAAGACCTCCTAAAAATGGGTCATCTAAGCTATAAACATCATCATATTCAAGTGTATTAAGATCAATTATGCAAGTAGGGATGACATTCTCATCAGAGGTGGCATGGTGAATAGAGTGTTGAGTCTTAGTTAAGAATATGAGTATATCATCATTAAATGGTTGATAGGAACATGGTTTTAAAGAAGGTGGAATCTGGGAAATGAGATGAGGAGAGAGATCAAAAGTTTTTATCTTGAGGTTGATCTAATTAGCCTCATCATCATTAATATCTAATAATTTAGGTGGTATATTCCCAATGAGTTCAACTGACCATGGTAATATCGCATAGGTTTGAAATGGAAATTAAAGCATTAATATTCTTGAAATGGAACACTCAGTAGGGGTTCAAAGGTTGGAATTTTGAATACACCCTGATCTTAGAATTATTCAAAATTATAAGGGTTAGTTTCACCTTTAATCCTATAGATTAAACCATTATGAGGGTACTTTACACATTAGTAGGAATACAAGGCAAAAACCCTCATGTGATGAATCCATGGTCTACCAAGAAATATATTATAAGAGAGAGTAAAATTGAAGATCACAACCTTCACTCAAATAGTGATAGATGAGATGGTGATAGGGAGACACACACAACCTAAGGGAGGCAATTACATTTGGTCATTTCCTTGACACATGTTTCATGTGGAATTAAGATTATATTTAGAGTATCTAAGGTTTTTAATTAAGTTGAGAGAGGCAACACAAGTACATGAATCTTCATCAATCAAGGCATGCTTGACTTGGATGGCATTGATTTGAATGCTTATAAAGAGGGGAGGATCATCTATACAAAGTATAATCTCATCTATAATCATAAAAGTAATGGGGAGTTTTAGAGAGAGAGAGAGAAGTGTCCATTATTTTTTCAAAATGTATAGACATTTCTTTGCTTTCTTGTAAAATGCTATCTTCTAATCCAAATAAGATAACTTCATATCCTGCTAGGGGAAGATGAGGGATGTTCATTTTGAATAGGAGTTGCATAAGTTGGTTATAATGATGAAAATAGGTCCACATGAGTTAAAGAAATGGAATTTGAGATGGGATATTAGTAAGGTATATGATAGGATTACATTCATCATAGCCCATGAGGGGACTATTGGATAGAGGTGCATGTTGTTAGAAGATTTCCTTGAAAGGAGGAGTAGAATTTTATGTAAATTTTTATTATTGGATATGGGAAGTTGAATTGGGGAACAAGTTTATTGATTATCATGGAAAGATGAGATAGGTTATTTAGTTTTATCTTGCAATAGATTTGAAGAAGTGGTATTATAAGGTTGAGTATCATTGGTCGTGAGTAAAGAGGTTGGAGAAATTGTATAAATGATATGAGAGGTTTTATCTAATGGAGGTGTTGGAAGTGGTTTTTCAAAAGAGATAAAGTCTTCTTACCCCAACTCTTTTAGGTGGGTGGGGGAAGAATCTTAGATAACATAGAAAGTGTGAGATGATTAGTGAGTATGGGTGGGATGAGAATCAATGAAGTAAACTACCCTTTGCATATTATTCATGTCAATCAAGTTCTCTTTGGGAGTTGGGTCTATAAGACTGTTAATGTTATTGGTGGAAGAGGTAGGCTTATCATTATTATCTTGGTGATTTGGAATAGGGTCTTTATAGAAGGCTAGATGAGCATTAGCTTGGTTAAAAGCTTGAGTTTTTATTTGTGTTTCATGAGCTTTGAAGGCAATGTCATAGGCTTGTTTATGTTTATGAATGAGAGAATCATGGTCTAAATTAGGAAAAAGAAGGAAATCCATAGCTAATTTATGCAATTACCTACAAGTCTCATGAGAATGACCTCAACTAGCATGAAACCAATAAAATTTATTTGGATCGTACCATGATTTCATAGGATTAGTGGGATCAAGATCTTGTGGAAGAAGCCTTGGTAGACATTTTTGAAATTATACTAAGGATAATGTCTTATGAACAATTATGTTGTTAAATAAAAGTGAGGATTAGGTATGTGGTTTAGAGGGGAAACTTGCTTTAGAGGATGGTTGGGAGCAATAGCTTGAATATTATGAATGGTATCAAAAGAATTAGTGACATAATCATTGGTATCATGATGATTTTTATTTTTGATGATAATTTGAGTGCCCATAGGAGGTTGGGATGGCTCAAACTAATTCATGAGTAAATCTTGGTGCTTGGCTTGTTTGATGGCCTCTTCCAAAGTTTAAGGAGAGTCTGGACCTGATATTGTAGCTTAGGATAAAGAGTGTTGGTGAATAGATGAAAGAGATTATCATATGACATGTTGTGTTCACACTTGTTAGATAAGGTCTTCCACCATTTTATGAAAGCTTGTGCAGCTTCTATCTCAAGTTATTTATAATTAATAAAATGATCCAAGGTATTTTCAGGGAGGTCACTTGTTTGGAACTCTTGTACTAGAACATTAATTAGATATTCAAAATTAGTGATGGAATGAGTTTTTATTTGGTTATACCAATCTAAAGCATCTCTAGAGAGGGTTTTTTCTAAGAGATTGGTAGTGATAAAAGTGTTTAAATTAACCTAAGCTTTGTATATATTTCTAAATGTTTTTAAGTATAGGGTAGGATCGGTTGACCCATTATATGGTAGGGGTGATACCTCCTATATCGATGTTAGCAATCTGAGGTGTAAGATGTTCATTTTAAAGGTGTTTGATTATTTTGTTCATAAGAGGAGGTTGAGGTATAATATTTCCATGGGAATCCCTAGGGGGTGAAGGGGGCATTTTGGTTGTGCACTCCCCATAGAACCTATTGAGAGTGATTTTGGAGATCAAGAATATGATTTTACATCTGAATCATTTGGTTGGAATTATTATCTTGAAAATCATTCATTTGGTTAAGAGTTTTAAACAAAACTTTATTGGTTTGTGTGGTTTTATATGTAACATGTGAAGCATTAGCATTGGTATTAGTGGCTTGAGTACCACTATGATTAGTGGCATGCATGTTATTATTAGCTTGAGAGGAATTGCTAGGAAAGGAAGCACTAGTATCATGAATTTCTTGTGTTTTGAAAGATGAACTACTAGAAGAATTATAAGAATAAGCATTAGTTATAGGATTACCATGGGTAGCCAACAATGCACTAGTGGAGGAATTGAGAAGAATGGGTCATCAAAATGACCCACTAGATGTGGAAATAACCATGTTAGTATAGATACTTGGCATGGAGATTGAGGAAATCAAAGAAGAAGAGGTCATAATATGATAAGGGGTCAAAATATAATGAAGAGGTTGAGAGACAAAGAAGTTATTACCCCCAAATCCATGTGATAATGTTGGGGAAGGTGAATGGGGTTCTTTTGTTTGACCACTTATCATAAGGTGATAAATAGTAGAAGGGTATTTTCCTTGATGTTAAGGAAATTCATTAATGGAGAAAAACATTTCTAGAGTATACTCTAATTCAAGTTGATCTTCAAAGATGAATAGAGGGTTACGAACTAAAGATGTATGAGGAGTCCCATAATTTATAGTGTAAGTGGCCACATGCACATTACTTTTGTCTAAGGTAGGATCCATAAGTTATTTATGGTAAAAACTATTGGGATTTGTAAAGCTCATCATATATGTTGAGTTTAACTTTCTGTTTTCCATAAAAAATAATTTCATGATGAGAGAGAAAGTTTAAGGATAAAGATGATGCAAAGACAAAGTGAGTAAAAAAGATATAGAATCATGCAAGTTAATTGTGTGTTATAACCTAGAAGATAGATAAGAATATAGAATCATGTAGGTTGACTCTATATTGAAAATAGGGAGATAAAACAAGCTAATTAGGATACATAATTATGTATATCGAATATGTACTATTGAATAGAGAAATGAAAAGGGAGAAATAAGAAGACATAATCATATAAGTTGACTGTGTACTACTAACAAGAGAAAAAATATAGTCTATAAGAGACTGTATTGAATAGAATGATAATGTTCTAAAATAGGGAAATTTTTTCAAGAAAAGTGAATAAAAAATGAAAGAAAACACATAAATAATTAGATCAATGTGAGTGATCCAATTAGGGTACACAACATAAAACCTTGTACTAATGTTGTCTAATGCAAGTTTTTACAATACAACACACAATGATCATAAAGTAAGAAATCAACTAAAAAGTAAATTCTAGATAAATGGTCATCCTAAGTGTAATTATATTATTATAAAGTGTTGGTTTGTGATAGGAGAGTTGGCTGAAATAGGGAACTAGAAATGTAATCTATAGATGGTTTTAGGAAATTTGGTTTGAGAGGGATTTATGTTATCAATGGTACTAGATTAGTATTTGGGCTTACCCACTAACTTCATAATCTTATAGTTATAAGGGTGTCGGGTTATTTTCCAATATATATCATTAATCACACATTTATACTTGGCTATAAAACCAAGTCGACTTCTCCCTTGGTCATGAAATCCAAGTAGGTAGGCCTTGGGAAGACAAGTGTTTAAATGCATTTTAAATGTTATGTGATTTGGTAGTGTGTGTAAAAGAGTAAAATAGTGTAAATAGAACATTAATTTGAAAAACCACATATTTAGCTATGTGAGTTAATCTAAGTATGTAAACAACTAAAAATTAAATGTGAATTAATTACTAGCAAATAGTTGTTAATTCATTGATTAAGAATAGTACAAATTTGGTTTAGGTAATACTATATGAAAATAGTATAGAATAAATTCAATTGTGTTTCTACTATTCTATATAAGCAATGTCTTTAAGAATAGAATCGAATAGGTTGACTATGTCTCTCAAATATAAAATAGACTACATAACTAGGTCAACTAGGTTGACTTACTTAGCTATAGGGTTGTAGTTTTGAACACTACTAACTTGTGAAAAATAAACCTGAAGAAAGTATTGAAATGATAGATAGGGGAAAGAGAGGAACTTTGGTGGGATTGAATATGGTTGAGATTGCAAATTTTATGTGAAAATGCCTTAATTTCTATTTTTAAATTTTGTAAAATGGGTTGATTGATTTAACCAAGCTCTACAAAACACTGTATGCTAAAGAATAATAAGGAACAAGGTTAACCTATTTGATAGTTTTTATTGGCCTCTATGCTAGTAGAAATAATTAACATACAAGGTTGATTTTTTTAATAGTGTATTCTAATCTGGAATTGAAGAAGGGTATTATGTTGACCTATTCAATCTAGTAACTTGTATTTGATGAAGACTTGCATAGATAGAATAGATTCATTTTGAGGTGATTGTGTTAGAGAGTTAGAACTATATCAAATAGTTTGATACAATACTGTAAATATGAAAAAATATAGTAAAATGATAAAAATAATGGCATGAAAGAAAACCTACAAGGGTTAGATTCATGTTAGATTCACTAGAGTATATGAAATAGAAAATGCAACAGATCTATAAATCAATCCTAGATCAGAGAAGATAAATCCTACTTAAACTTTAAATTTTGGATACATTATATATTTGGGGTCATGGCCAAGATGGATCTACTATACCTAGCCAAGGGATATCTTACCATAATAAAATCACTAGGGAGGGTGCCAAAGTCTCCAATCAAGCAAAACTATGTAATAATCCGAACTAGGTCCTATGATTTGATATTTACTAAACTAATAACAAGTAAATTAAAGTCTAATCTAGTAGTCATCAAATCTTATGGCACAATATGGGGTAATAAACATGAAAATTAAACATGCATATAACAATATACTCATGTCAATGTATATAGAATCTTAATGCATGGGAGATAAGTATAAATGCATATCTATCTCATCTTACAAAGGAAGAATATAGTTAGGAATACTTACCTTTGAAGATAAACCTATTGAGCCTCAATATCTCCCTTGGCCAAGATGCTTTGAAAGAGGTTTTTTTGGTATGTAAAGATGATAAGGATAAATCATATCTAGGATATACAACCTATCAATGCATCCAAAAGACTTCTCTAAAAGACAATATCCATATCTCCAAAGAAATTATGAAACACTAGGCTATTCTCCTCAAGTAGAATGGTGGATAATTAGATGCATAATATATACTTATTCTTATTATCTTCTCCTCAAAAGGATGAAATGGATGTGTTTATATAGGTGGATCTAACCCTAGTCCTTTCTGAAAGTTTAGGCTGACAAGGTCGACCCAATCAACCTTGTATCATTATTGAAAAAAAAATTAGGTCTTAATCTAGGTTAGACACCCTAAATTATGTTTATCAATTAGATTACAAGGTCTATGGGGTTGATAGTGTAATGTTAATCATCAAAAAGGATTTTAGGCTAGGTAAGGGATAATGAAGGTGGAATATTACTAGAGGAGGTACAAAAGAGGAGGCAAAGCTTAGGGGAATGTTTTTAGGAGATGGGTATGTACATATAAAGTGGTAGTATAGGGACAAAAATCTTGTGAAGCACCAATGGTTTTCCCACCCCTTTCTTAGTGCACCCCTTAAGGCATGCACTCAGAGAGATTGAGACTCAACAAGTTCATTTAAGTTAGAGAGCATTAGTAATTGATAAAGTTTGAAAATATAATGTGTATACATAAAACTCATACCTAAATTTAATCTTAATCATATTTATATTATGTTAATAATCATAAACATCATAACAATAGATTTTAAGATAAGCATTCCACAACATATTTCAAACATCAACATAAAATTATACATTATAAGTCTGTGATATACATTCTTATTACTTAAATGTCTTTTATCTATCTACTTTTGTTTTATAAATAACACCCTATTATTTCTTAATTTTAATCAATTATTTAAACATCAATAACTCTTCCACTTACTACACAAATTTTCACATGACAAATAACATTTAACTGAAAGGTCCTTAAAATATTATAATTCCCTTTCAATTTTTATTTTAATTATAATCATTTAGAAAAATGGAATCATTCATAAAGAATTTAGTATGAATAGTAAATCAAATTTTTAAAAAATCCAATTGTGTGTGTGTGTGTGCACACGCGCGCATGTGCGTGCGCATGTGCATGTGTGTGTATGTGTGTATGTATGTATGTATATGTATATGTATATGTATATGTATATGTATATGTATATGTATATATATGTAAGTATACATATATACATACATATACACCATACATATTATGGGTGTGTGTGTGTGTATTTATTTAACATATATTCATTTATAATATTTTTTTTCACACTGTAACCAAATAAATTCATCCAAATCAATATTTAACCTTAATGTAAATACTACCACAACTTAATTGTGAACTAGTTTAAAGCTATAGGCATGACTATGAATAACTGATCCTTTAGCTTAAATAATTACTAAGAAATCACAAGTAATCAAACCAAAGAACCTTTTTCTAAAAAAATTAATCAATCACATAATTGTATAGTCATTTTAACCCTTCATATACCTAGAGTCCCTAGCTGGGAAATAAACTTATATCATACACAAATTCCTTTCAATATTTTATGCTCAAAAAAATTTATAACATTATTACTTGAACCATGTTTTATAATTTTAATTCAAATACTCTTACCTCAATAATCAAATAATCCCATAATAAATAACTTAATCTCAATGGAGATCCTAGATCTCAAGAGAAAAGTGAAAACTTTGGAAGATTCCCTGAAAGCTACTTGGAACAAAATAAACAATATGGATAATCAGTTAAGTGAGATCCCAGTCAAGCTCAAAGCCTATGAAAACAACCTCCAGGAACTAATAAAGGACAACAGAATGAAAATGGAGGAAGTAACATCCAACATTTGTGTTGCTGCTATCAATATAGGTAAACGAGCCAATGAGGAGACCAAAGCACTAGAGGGTCCCAGCAAAAGGACGAGGCAAAGCTCTAGAAAGAAAGATACACAAAAAGGAGCTTTGCTGGAGGCTACCACTCAGGAAACTGTTTTGAAAGGAAAAGAAGCCATGAACTTGATACTGGAACTGGATAAATAATCTGGTCCTTCTTGTTGGTTTAGAAACTGGTACTGATCTTTGTTTTCTTTTTGTTATCTTTTGACTGATGTATTACCAGATCTCTATTTTTCTGGGTTTTGACCGGATGTTTCTCTGGTGGTTCCAGGTCCATTTAAAACCTGTTTTTACTACTTCCTTGTAGTGTTTTTTAGGCTTTGCCTATGGTCTTAGATGTTCTTTTTTTTGCTCTTTGTTACAGGGTTTTGGGGCCCCTTCAAAACCTGTTTTTACCTCAATCTAAAACTTAATATCAATAAGCATTTAACATATTAATAAAATGTACACTTAGTTTCAAACACATCAATTAGATGCATTTATATCTCAAAGTCAAAATATAGTTTCCTATAAATTACCACAATATATATTTGACTGGTTCATGTCTATGAATAAACCTAGGTTAAATCCATATAATTATAGTGAAAAAATATCAATATACATTTGTATGTTACCTAGATCAAATATTCACATACACGAGTTTTGAATCCTAAAGTAAAGTATTAGCAGGGACATATTTTTGTGCTAAGAAGAGTTCTTTGTAGTTGACTCTGTGGGTGGATTGAACCCATCCCAAGGGCCATTCATGAATGACCTAAAATTGAATTTATAATATAACCCTATAATTAGAAAAATTCCCAAATTTATGACCTCTCAAATATTAAACAAAAGAATCTATATAAGCCCAATATAGACTTCCATTCATACTTAGTCTAGTCAGCTTGACCCTAGTATAGGGTTTAAATCAACAACCATTTATAATATTAATAAGTATACATAGTCAAAATCATCCTTTTAAAAATATTCAAAACTCAATAAAATCCATTGTAGGATTGAAACCCTCACAAAGTTTTATATTCAAACTATCTGGCCATATTTCCTTGCTTCAAGATTTAAACATTAAATAAAATATGCAGAGAGTTATAACAACTGGAAAGGTCAACCTTAGTCTATGGTTTGAACCAAAAATATAATAATAATAATAATCTACACACCATCAAAAATCATATATAAAATATATTATAAACTCACAAAAACCTTGGTTACAAATTTGGGTTCAATTCCAAGAATACACACAACCATAACAATGGAGGAAGAAGGGTTTTATATATATGCTCGGCCCTCTATATGGTTTGTACCCATATATAGGGTCGAACATTTTTTAAAAATAAATTTCAAAAAAAAATCCTATACCTAAATTAATATTGTGCTCACATCAATTTCATGGCAAGTATTATATTGAAAACCAAAACAATAAAATAGTAGACCCTACCTTAATCTCCAGCAAAGAACCAAAAAAAAATCCTTCTTGATTTTAAATCTTTTCTTCCTACCAATATCTTTCTATCTTATATATCTATTCTATCATCCCTTCTCCACCATCCCTAGCTTCATTTTATCTTCATATATTCCTAACTAGTTTACCAAATATTTTGGCATGATTTCCCCATAAAATCTCCTCAATTGAGTTTTTAATTTGAAACCCTAAAAAAATGGATATGACGTGCAAATTAACTCTAATCAGGTGTTCCATGATGACTTGAAGAGTCTATAACCCAATGACTTTTTTCCCTAATTCACCTAAATATTCCAAATTTCATAACAAATAAAAAAAATTATCATCCCAATGGTTTCATTGAATAAATCAATCATCTACGTAATACCATGCAACATGAAATGATTTGAAGTCTATTGACTTCGTATACTAATCATACCTTAAAAAAGGGTTAAAATCTATTTATTGAAAATGAAATAACCAAAATGATAAAACTTATTAAGATTTCAAGCCATGCCTTCAAACTTACCACTATATAATGCGAAGATTAATATTTTTTGCCTTTTTTAGATATTCAATACTCAAACATTATTTTTACTAAGGTTAAACAACCTTATCAACAACACAAATAAATACCTTTTCAATCAAAACAATAGATTTAGCCAACTTTAGAATGAATATTGGTTTAATTGTAGACCTTATATCAAATAATATAACTTATTAATAACACAATTAAATCTTCATTTGATTAATATAATAGATTCCAATGAATAAATATATGTCATGGGATTTGTTTGGTTACCCTACAATAAGCAATCTATTTTATAATCAGCATATTTATCAATCTGGCGTAATGCTAGTACATAGTCTAAAATTTACAACACAATATTATTAGACAATATAAAATCCTAGTTAGGATAGTAGAATAATACTTCTCATCAGAGTGAGACAAATCAATGACTTATGAAACAAAGCTATGACAATTATATATGCATGAAGTAAACTAAGTAAATATTCCATTTTTACCTCAACAAATGTTTTCCACACTCTTTCAAGACATAAGGTATATAAATGTAGACATATAAGATATTATAATTTCCACACACACTACTAGTTTAGATAATATGAACATGTAATAATAAATCACATCCACATGCTAAAAATACATTGGTAACCCATAAGCATGTTGCAAGCAATATAAATCAACTAGCAATTATTAGACAATCCTACTCTATGTGGTATGTGCTAGGTTTCACATTTCCATTATCTCTCTCCTCATAGTTATCTATATTCACCATCTTCTCTGATGATACCCTCCCTTAGTCATATTCAATATGGTGGAATCCATCCTTCATCCACCTCAATATAAATGAGTAGTGGTTAGATCATGTAAAAGAATATAAAAATTGATGTAACAAAATATACTACTTAATCATGATTAAAATGTATCATAAAAAATAAAAATAGATAAATAATAGTTAAAAATAATTATCATAAGGAATAAACACTATCCATAATCATCATATAACTAATTCCAATTACTTAACACATCAAGTAAACAAACACTAAACACAGAATCAGTAATAATATGTTTGGAGGAAAATTGAGATGTAACAATATATGAATAAATCAATCCTTTCATAATTGTTTTAATTATATATCAGACTTAATAATATTCCTATGATTTTATCTTAACTATTTCTAGTCACGATTCATTTTTCTATTGTTATTCAAGGTATCTAAGTTTTGAAACAGGGTTCTAGATAATACAATCAAGGTAAGAAGATGAATCATGTAGGTTTTTATGATTGATCAAGACTAAATTTCACTTGGAAGAGATTAGGAAGAAATTAAAATGTGTAATCTAAGTTATTATATTATTTTATTGTCATTAAAATTAAATATTTCTAATTTTATTTTCCTTCGGCCCCTGCACACACTGTTAAACCCTAGTTTAGGGTTTAGCTCACAAAAACTTGAATATCTCTTGAAAAATTATCTAAAAATACTAAAATTTTGTAGTTAGATTAAATATAATGTTTTTTAAATTATTCAAGTGGATTTAGTCTTTCAATCCTCCAAAAATTTAAAATATAAAGGACTATATTTTCTATAGACCCAATTAGGCCCAAAATAGGGCTAGAAATTGTATTTCTTCATTTTTCTTTAGGATCAAAGTTGTGTAGTGTTAGAGAACTTGTTGTTTTGGGAGTATAACATGTTTATGAATGTTTTGAGATCATTTTATGATGAATAAATTTTGATTCAATTTTTTAAGTATAAAAGAGCCATGGTAGACCTAGAAATGAAGTTATAAGTCTATTGAAAGTGACCATATTTTGAAGGGTATTAACCCTATAGGTATTCACTTACACTAGGTAGTTGGATAAAAAAAATTAATCATATCCCTTAGGATTTCAATTTTACACTTATTAGACTTTTTGTCACTTTTTGAATCACTTGTCTTAGATATTTCTATTGTAGCTTTGCATTTGGATGTGAAACCTTGTTGGGTACAACATTGATAGGGGAAGATGCAAATACATGATTAACACTCAAATGTTTTGGATTTTTCATGTATGTAATCAAATTTTACAATGATGTGAGCCTTGAAATAAAGTATTGATTTTATTTTTTTAACTCTTCTATTAACTTTCTCAAAAAGGTGATTTGACCTTTTATGGATTCATAAGCACAAACCCTAGGTACCTTAGATTGAATATTCATACATATACCATCTACCTTACCCCTTTAAGGAGTGATAACATGGACCTAGTTAGTGATATAATATCTATCAGCCTTATTAGGTTTAGGAGGAAGAGGATCAGTACTATTCCCATAAGAGGTATTAAGAGGTCTTAAATTTTGAATTTTTTCAAACCTTCTCATTATATTGATCAATTTGGTTACTCCTTTTAATTGATTTCATCAAACATAAAACATAAAAAGTAATAAATACCATGATGTATTGTAAAATGAAGTAGCTAAGAGATATATCCATATTAAACATGTATGTAGAAAAGTGGAAATTTTTAATTTTAAATTTTAAACACTTTGAAATTAGGATTCATAAAATAGTAAATTAGGAAACCCTAAGCCAAGTAGGGATTTAAGACCAAAGTTTAGTCTCAACACAATGTGCTAAATCAAGAAAAAGAAATTTAAAGGAATTAGATGAGAATTTTTTGAATCTAGAATAGGTTTTTAAGAAAAGTAGGAAATGAGACAAACCTAAAAAAATAGGAAAACAAAAGTATAGTATACAGCCTATAGGTCTACATTTACTAACAATTTTAAAATTATAAATTTTCATAATTTGTATAATATTTTAGAAAACAAAAAGAGGTTTTTTAGTATACCAACCTGATTAGTGCATACCTCTTAAGAATTTAAAAATGGACCTGTTTAGAGGCTGAAATGTGTCAATCAAGGGAGAATCAACTTGTAATCATATACACATAAAGCCCTTGTAACTATAGGAGAGTAAAACCCTAGGGTAAATTTTTAGATCTCAAAATTCATCACAAGTAGAAACCCTAAGAGATTGGAAGCCATAAATCATAAATGTTTTTCATTCACCATAGGTTAGGTTTGACAAATGTTTAACCCTAGGTTTTAGATAAGGATCATATGGGGTTAGGATTAATAATATAGAAATGAATAAGCACAAGGGTGATAAATAAGTCTATAGAAAGCTAATTAATTTCAAAAATCAAATTAAACATATACTAAATTTATTACATTAATATATGATAAAAATAAAAAGTATAGCTATGTTTTATATTATAATGATAATGAAAATAAGATAGTTAGCTCTGATGCTAACATAGATCTAGATTTGGAATAATTAAGAAGTATATTAGAAAAGGATTCTTGATCAATAATAAAATTTTAAAATTTTAACTTATTTAGCCTTGGACACTTGTGTTAGCCTTAGATGGTTGTGTTCATACTTTTTTATAACCTAGACATAGGTATTATATATACAATACCTACTGGAACTAGATGTGACCACCTGTAATATTCTAATTTTTTTGTCACCTTTACTTTAAGTGGTGTGCTTAGATATCAATCATAGGATGATGATCCTTATCAAATATAAAAAACCTGAGTTCTTCATCTTCATAGTGGATTTGGGAAAAATGTGTTAGTAGTATCATAGTGTGGAGTTAACCCTAAAGACCCCTTTATCAATGGGTGTTGTCTACATAGCCACTATTCTGAAGAGAGCCTCAGACTGATGTAGTTCTCCCTTAACGTGTTATCTTGTGTGTGCACAAGGCTGAAATATTTGGAAAAAAAATACAATCGTGACCTAGCTTATAACTTGGAAAATATAACTCATGTCATGATCCTTCAGTACTTCATACCTTTACATTTATTATCCCAAAGAGTGATATCAAGATAGGAAATAGTATGGAATATTTTCTCACTTGAATTTTTTTATATCATTAACTTATGAGAAGGTGTGAGATTGTTAGGTCTTTGCTAGATGATTAATGAATGAGGATCAATATTGTATTTATACCAATACATTTGGATAATATCTCACATAAAATCACTTAGGCTAACCATAGGTATATGTTTCACTTATAAGTTCAATGACTTTAGGATACTAGACACTTACGTCATGGTAAGACACTTACATTGACATAGGCATCTTAATAAGATGTAAGTGTCTAGGAAGCATAAAATTAGGTACAAGTCCAAAACTTTTAGATATGTAAGATAAATAGGTTTACAACATTTTAACAAAGTTATAAGGATTAAATCATTATAATTAAATTGGTTAGAATAAGTGATAAGAAATTATCATAGAGAGATATCAGATGCAAGCCTTTCAATATCAAGAAATGTATAGAACTAAGAGAAACAACCAAGGTTTATATTTTACAAATGTACAATACTAAGGTGATATATAATTCATAAATATTGGCTATAATATCATGTCAAAAACATGGTTACCTTTTGATGAACTATCAAAATACATTTATCTAATCACAAATATATGGCCCTTCTCTATATGGGGCTCTATCTCATTAGAAAAATAAACCCTAACTCTTATGACTACCATAAACATACTATTACTAAAATCAATTAATTAACCAAATGGGTGGAGGTAATCTCTCTCATGAACTAAGAGAAATAACCACGGTTTATATTTTCCAAGTGTATAATACTAAGGTGATATATAAATCATAAATATTGGCTATAATATAATTTCAAAAGCATGGGTACCTTTGATGAACTATCAAAATATCTATATCCAATCACAAATGCATGGCCCTTCTCTACAAGGGACTCGATCTCATTGGAAAAATAAATCCTAACTCTTCTAACTACCATAAACATATTATTACTACAATTGATTAATTCACCAAATGGGTGGAGGTAATCTCTCTCACATATGTAATAGTGAAACAAATTTTCAAATTCATCCTCAATCATATCATTTATTACTATGATATCCCCTCTACCATAATTTTAGAAAATGTTGAGTCCTTAAAAAATAAAGATGTTAAATCCCTTTGTACCCAATTCCATATCATACACATTATCTATGACCTATTACCCTCAATTTAACGGCCAATTAGAGGCATCCAACAAAAATGTCCTCAAAATGGTTAAATTAGTTGTTAATGACATTTGTCACAACTAGCATCTATAACTTTATCATGCCTTATGGAATTCTCATATAAGCATTTACACACTTATAAGGTAAAACCCTTATTCACTTATCTATGCAACTGAATCAATCCTATCAATCAATATTTAGTTACCTTCCTTGTGTATTTTCTTTCAAGACCTTATTGATGATGAGGAATACCAAGTTTCATGATTTTATGAGTTATAAATTTTGGACAAGAAATGGCCCAATTAAAATAATCATCTACAAGCATATCAAAATATGTTACGTCATAACTACAACATTAAAATAAAGGCTAAATAATTTGATATTGGATATACTATCTTGAAAGAGAATCAAAAGAACACTAATGTAGAGTAAGAAAAGAAAGGGAAATTTGAACCCAATTGGTTAGGTCCTTACATTGTCATAGTAAAGTATGGATTAAGTTACTACAAATTAGCCACTAAAGATGGATAATAGCTTTATGAACCTATGAACATAATAAAACTCAAGCAATTCCACACTTGAGGATTATAATGTTTTTTATGTATAAAAAAATGAAAAAAAATCAAAAAATCAAAAGAATTAAAAAAAATAAAAAAGGTTAAAAATTAAAATAAAAAGAGAAATAAAAAAATCATCCAAAAGTGAAATCCATTCTTTTGTCACTTTGGGAAATTACCATGGTGAATTATATTTTATATCACTATGTGTAGTATTTATTGTTTATAATTACCCTTTACTTGGGGGCATCCTCACTTCATCTCATCCTTAATGTCCACATACATCCAAACCTAACAATCCCTTTCACTAAGTCACTTCATCATTGTAAATGTACCCATCATTCATCATGTTTTAACCTTGAAAAGAACATTAAAATTTTCTTGAACCATGTTTTGTAAAAATTTTGGTATACTTGCACTCATACATAAATACATTGTATCACATGTGGGTATGATATAACCAAGACTGGGTATATTACTCCTACGTAATGTAGTCCTTGGAGATTCATCCTTCATATCTTCTACATTCCATCCAATATCATATCCATTCCTAGTGTTATAATTGGTTTTCACTTTTTTCAAGCTTAGTTGTCAGTCCAAATAACAAAAAAAACACCATAAAAACAAACAACCAAAAAATAGGAAAATCTAAAAAACTGAAGCAAAATCCATTTTGTCCTATCCATTATCTATTTAAAAACCCTTATTCCACTTAAAAATTTATCATTTCATCCTCATCAAGATATATCATTCCTAATATACCCCCTCACATATATTTTTACCTCATACACACCAAGGTTATCATTATATTTATCATCTCCTCTTAAAACATAGAGTTTCAAGCCTAATAAAAGGACATAAACAAAATGATTTTTTTTATTTTTTTAATGTCTTATTATTTTTTATTTGTTAAATTTTTTTTATTTAAAAAAAAAATAGATTTTCTTAATTGTGTTGTGTCAGTCCATAAGAATATTACAATAGTGTCATCATGGTCTTCCATATCATGATGCATCCTGTCATATGATATATCAAACATAAGGTTATTCAAACCATTTGGAATTATATACAATAATAGTAGTTATTTGTGCATACACATTTATCAAAATATTATTAAAATCATTCATTTCTAAATATATATCGATAAATCAAATCGTTACCAAATCATTTAATGCTAACTATCCAAATTATTATTTATTTATCCATGACTAACTCAATAAAAAATCATGACAATAATTGTGTGTCAAATAAAATAAGTAGGAAAGATAGCTAATTTTTGCATCATAATAATGTAATACATCCATAACATTTCCATAAAATTGATCCTTCATCATCAAGTCATCAACCCATGCAATCGGTAAAATAATTGATTTATGTTTCCCTATCTAAATAGTTAATCTAGTTCAAGTCATTGATATATATCATTCCCACATCAAAGTTCACATCTTTCTCAATATGTATCTTTCCCAAATCCAACCCCCTCTCATATATTATTCTTTACATCACATCAAAGCTCACATCTTTATTGAGATGTATCCTTCCCAATCTAAGCCTCTTCACATATATTGTTTCTTGGGGAAAATTAAAAAAAATCAAAACATGCAAGTCTTACATCAAATGAGTTAATCTCATTCATCCATCACATCTGTTAAATCGTATATATCCATAATCATCATACTTAATCATTAAATGTTTACCCAACCCCTTAATTTTATTTTTAATTAATCCATGATAAATTTTCTTCTCATTTTGAGAGCCCATTTATGTATTTCATCCTGACACACCATCTCAATGGGGCATCATCCTTAACCATCATTCATAATCATCCCTAATCATTCATAATCATCATGCCACTAGGGGAATCCTAGTGCACCCCACTTTATTCTTCTACAATCTTTGAAAATTCATTATTTCTTCTAATTGTAATTCCATTTCAAAGAGGGGAAAATGTAGACACCTAAATTCTACCACCATAGTGTTGTAGTTAATTTATTAATTATCAAAATTCATCATGCACCATTTATCCCTTACTAACTCATTATTCATTAAAAATCTAGATCTATATCATCCTAATTATAATGTGACCCCTATCCTATTCCACATAATATTACCCATTTGATTAATTAACTAATTAGTTTATATTAGTTAACTTAATTAATCACTAATTAATTCATGCACACATAATTCCAAATATATAAATAAAATAGCAATCATAAAATTATCTACTCCATTTCATCATCCCACTCAACAACCTCACTTAATGCATTTAACCTCCTCATTAAAACCTCTTTAATACATTCAAACCCCCCATTTAAGACATTCAAACCTATAACAAACATATATTAGACATTTAAAACACTTGATTTAAGACATTACACTCTATTTAAGATATTAAAACTCATCAAACAACTAATTATCAAACTCATTAATCATTTGACCACTTCCTGCAACTAATTCATAAATTATCAACCAATCAATTTAATTCATTTAACCCATAGACTAAATATCCACCATCCAAATTTAAATAAATCTAGATTACATCCAACATCCATTCCCCCTCTAAAACATTTATGAATTGATGTGCCTTCATCCATTGTGAGGATCAACCTAAATCATATATGAACATCATAATTATCTTAGAACCATCATAAGCATAATATTGCATCCATTTGAGATCAAATAAATTAATCAATCCATCATAACATTGTTAAATTATCTTACATAGGATTTATTGAGACCAACCACATTTCAAAAATCTAAAGCACATCAACTCAATGAAAGAGGAGTATTCACTCGGTAAGCAAGGTAAGATTATTGTGTGTTTTCTTTAATTTTATCTATCAGAGGGTATGTTAGACTAGAGTATGAATTATATAATGTTTCTAAATTTTATTTTTGTGAACTTTAATATTTTTTACTCACATACATTTGAGATACATGTTATCAAATTCAGAATACATATACATGGAATTTTATACTAGGTACTACATATTCATAGTGCATGATATTAATTCATGCAACATTTATAGATTCAAGAGACATGGTAATTATTCATGCATATGTATAGATTCAGGATGCATGATACTAATTTATGAACATTTAAAGATTCAAGGGTCATGATACTAATTCATGCACATATACACACATACATATTTAGGTATTATAATACTAACTCAAGCACATAAAAAATTCAAATTCATGGGGCATGATGATGGTTCATGTTCACACACACAATGATATAGTTTATAGTTGAATGGAAAATGATTTTTATTCTGATCACTTATCATATCTTCGAACATGATAGGTGAAAGGACACTATCCATTCTCTTTTGATCATAAAATTTATTCTACATTGAGAAACATTACACAATCATAACTTGTGTTCATGATTGGGGAATGAACATTGTCCATTCCCTTTTAACCATGCCATTTATTTACATAGATCAAACTTGATTTAATAGGATCAAAACATATCAATTGAATCTATAAGCCATATACAATGGTTGATTCATTTTTTAGTTATATGTTAACGTCCATTGATGCTTAACACATCACTCCTTAGCCTAACACAAAGTTTTCATTTCATCTTAGATCTATTCTTCAAGTAACTTATTCTAATATTATCCATTCCTTTATCCAAAAAAATTAAAAATACTACAAGTTTCCTCTTTTTCTCCATAGTGACTAGGTCAATAATTGACCCTTGAAATCTCCAATTTTCACAAAAAGAGTGTACTCCATGAGCAACACCATATAATAGACATATATGTGTAATCATTATTTGAATATGGTTTTTCATTACAAATTTATTTTATTTATCTAATTATAAATCCATTTAATCCCATACATCATCTTTTGCAGGAACATTAAATAAACATCAAAATAAACAAGTCTATATTCATAACAACTTATGTAGATTTGCATTCTCTTTTCCCTTTTATCAAGTATTTATAGTCAAAATAAAATTATAGATTAAAGGGTAGGGGGATGTAGATACCCATATTTGGTATAAGACATATTTATTAATACTTTTAATAAAATTTTCATATATAGATCTCAAACCAAGAACTAGGTATCTAGTGACACATTTCTCTTGATATTTTGATTATCTTATTAATTATATTTGGTTGTGCAACCCCCTTTTTCCTATCCTAACTAACTTCAAACAACATATTATAGATGGATTTATCCCTCCATGTCACCCTTGATCATTTTAAACCTTGGGTCAAATATGATATTTATGGTTGTTATCAATTAGTGATACTAACAATAAATAACAGACCTAACCCAAGTTCCTTTTAATTTCTTTTGGGCACATTTTGTTTGATTTCCATTATTTGGACATAATTCAACATTAGTTTTTCACTTTTTCAAGACACTAGGTATTTAATTTGAAGTTAGAGACTCAATATATCCAAAGATAATACAATATATTTAAAAAAAAACACATTAAGTTTTCAAGAGCTAGATAATATTACATGTACCTACAAAATTGTTAAGAGTTAAATCTCAAGTTTACAAATCTTAACTCATATATACATACCTATACCAAGGTAAAAATAGTATAAATATAATTTAGGCTCGCATACACAATTACACACACACACACACACAGAGAGAGAGAGAGAGAGAGAGAGAGAGAGAGAGAGAGAGAGAGAGAGAGAGAGAGAGAGAGAGAGAGAGAGAGAGAGAGAGAGAGAGAGAGAGAGAGAGAGAGAGATGAGAGAGAGAGAGGAGAGAGAGAGAGAGAGAGAGAGAGAGAGAGAGAGAGAGAGAGAGAGAGAGAGAGAGAGGAGAGAGAGTAATGGGATAAATATGTTCAATTTTTATCCCTCTTCAAAGTATCGGTAATGTAGTGTAGTCCTTGGTATTTCAATGTGGATTGACCAAGGTCATTCTAACTCAACCCTTTCATTCAACACCTCATATTTGATATCAAATCAATGGTTTAGAACTATATTTTAATGTACAAGTGATCCCATGTAAATATTGAAATAGATGAATTTATAAATATTAATTACATATGTAGTCACATAACTTTAAAATAAATCAATCATCCACTATACACAAGGTTAATTTCAATCACACAAACATTATCAACTATCGATGTTAACTAAATTGGTCACAAGTAGCCAAAAGGAAATAGGTGGTGATAGATCAAACAGAAATTAGGGACACCATCTAGAGGTGTATAAATTAGATAATTATACTTTAGATCTTCATGGAAAATAAAATAAGATTTCTCTTATCTCTTGTTGTATATTCATTATTATATTTAGTATGTGCATTTGTATGTATTGTGAAATTTTCAATAAAAATATTATTCTAATCAAATTCTATCCTATTAGTGTTATGTATTTATTTCATTAATCCTAGTTAGGATAAAATAATTACTTACACGTGCCTTTCTAACTACTCATTTCATACACAATGCTAAATTAGATATACAATTTTATTATGATGTGATACTAACATGTATGAATAGTACATACTAGTTTTCACTTATTTTGTGGTTCATCAATGTTTTTACTTTTGCATGATAGGTTATTTATTATTTTATATTATGTGTGGCCCCTTGGCCTTATTTTTGGCTTTGTATTCCTTTTTATTATGTCATTCATGTCCCTTTTTGTGGCTCCTTAACCTTGTTTGTTTCATACTTCATGTCTCTTGTATAAGGTTTATTAGCCTTGTTTAATGTGGAAACCATTCCCCTTGTTTGTGGATCATTAGTATCTTTTTGTTTTGGAATTTTTGACCCCTTATTTTTTTATTTTTAGCTTTTATTTTTAGTTAAATTTGTATGCCCCTTATGTGTGGATTCATGGCCTTATGTATAACATTATATGTTATTATTGGACATTGTGTTTTGATCTTGTTAAGCTTATGTGAATGTTATATTTTTAAATTATGTGATCCATGTCACACACCTCCCCTCTTTTTTTGTACCATAATTTATATCATTCACTTTCTTACTGTGTAGTCTTATTCAATGATAGTTACTTCTACATGATTCATATAGAAATTTATCTTGACATACCATTTCTATACCCTTGCATTACATATGTTACATACATGCCTTGATGATATATACATTAATATGATGACATACTCTCCTCATTTTGACATGATTTTACATGATATTATCTTTATACATGGCATGTTATAATTCACTTCTCTTTTAAGATGAATGACTAGTAGGATTCATCCCTCATCTCAAAAAAGGAACATATTAGTGGGATTTTTCATAAATACTAAATTTTTGATGTATAACTTTGACTATTTTATATATATATATATATATATATATATATATATTCATAAATACTAAATTTTTGATGTATACTTTGACTATTATATATATATATATATATATATTAGAGTTCATATATGATTTAGGTATCAAATGGGGTAGTTATTTGTAGTTTTAAGATATATTTTAAGGGCATATGTAATCCATTTTACACTCTATGAGTGACAAATTTCATATTTAGATACATTTAGGGGTATGTACAAAGCATCTAGAATCCATTTATTCGACAAAATTTAATTAGGAATGATTTTTGTTAATGCATATTATGATAGTTTATAGTTGGCATAATTTCAATAGGGCATGATATAGTTCATGCACATTTACACATTTTCACCTTTACAACTATTTATCAATTATTTTCAAGTATTTTCAAGTGTAAAACAACCTTGAATATATTATTATATTCATATTAATTTATTCATGTTTAAATGAGTAATGTAATTTATGTTATGCATTTTTTAATGACCTATACATTACTCTAAAAACCTATTATTTAGCTTATTTATTGTATATTAGGGTTACAAGATTAGTGTTGGGTTAGTTACATATCGGTTTGGGGTATTTATCTTACAATCAATGGCCCTTGCATTATTCAAATTCAAAATTGGGGATTTATTACCCTCAATTTCTCCATGTTCTCTAAGTGTGAAGCTTAATGATGAAGCACAATTCTCAAATGATTTTATAAGGAAGCATATTCAAAAGGATACATAGAAACATGATCTAGTCACATATAGGTGTACTACTTCTTTACTCTTAAATCTTTTCAATTTTAAAGTATAGTTAAGATTTCAAATTGAATTTTATGGACATTGACTACTACATTTTCATTGTTTGTTTTACTTGGATTAACTTATACATTTGGATCATTCTCCTTAAGTAAAAGTATATTGATCACACTCAGGTATATATTTATCATTTTACTCTATTATTTTCATTGCATCATAATATAATAAAAAGGGGACATTTTTAGATAATATAATCTGGTATTTGATACTTGGAAATGTCAATTGACTTACATTTATCCTAAAAGACTTTTACATATATAAATAAATATTATTCATCATTATGACACATTTGCATTCTAGTTATGAACTTGATCTATCCTAATTTTTTATCAGACACCTACAGGAACCTCTCAATATATGTTACATCAATTAATTATCCTATTAAAATATTTTTATATCACCACTTACATTCATATCTCCCAATTAGTAATGTCAAACTCAAAAGATAACATCGATGAAACTATCTTGAGTTTGACATTATTTTTATTCTCCTAGTAATGACTATTTTTCATAATAATACCATTCCCATAGGTCAGCCCATTCACCTAGGATGTTGGTGGCACAGGTGATTGCCCAATTTAGTGCATATAAATACAAATCAATATCAATAATATTAATCATATGGATCTTATCTATCAAGAATCTATACAATATCACACATTGATAAAATTTGACTTATTTTCTCCAAATTTAAAATCAATCATTACGATCAGTCATCAACCAAATTTGATTCACACAATCTAGGTTAAGATTCAACATTATCAAGATCAAATCTAAAATTTTAGGTGCATTCATATAGTGAAAGAACACAATTTCATAATCACACTAAGGGGAAGAATTGCATGTGGTTTGACTTCTATATTTGGAGTACTAGATATGAAGTAAATGGTCTATCATCAAGGGGTGATTTGGGTAAGCTCAACCCAATTACACTTCCTCACTTTTTACATGTTCTTATGTTTCACTAGTGGATCTAGTGTTTCAAGGAGAAGGAAATTGATTTATTGACTTGTGTATAATCAAGTGTCATATTTTACATATGGATACATACTAGGAAGATGAATTTCATTATATAGTAAAAATAAGCAAAGCTTCCTAGCATAATAAAATCATCTATAGTCATAACCACCAATGTTTTTGATAGTGATGGGTAAAGGAAGAATCAAACTTGTGACTTGATTGAGTGAGATATTAGGCCTACAAGCCCTATTGAAATATTAAATCCTTTTTAAAATTTATTTAATGTCAACTCAACTCACTAAAATTAGTTTCCCTTTATTCAAACCCAGGAATGCAATAAAATGCTAAAATAGGGTTATATCCCTTCAATTAGGCATGTAGAATTGAGAATCATAAATATATTATTCTATAGATGCTAAAAATATAAAATAAAACATTTAAATCACTTATAATGCATACTAATACACCACTCCACAAAGTTTCATAGTTTTTGGTTGTTTCATTTTCATTTTAGAAGAGTTTTTATCTCTGAAACCCTTGTTTAGGGTATGCATGACTACACACAGGGTGAGAGCTATAAACAAAAGGTAATTTGAGCTTTGATACTTATTTTCAAATATTTTCAATTGGAAAATATCTACCCTATAATCCTCCATTCTTTACTCCAACTCTTACAATTTCTCAAATTGTCTAACCAATTCTTTATAAGCCTAATTGAGACTTGACTCTTAAGTGAGTTTAACATACACATATTTGGTTTAAGACATTTGGATTTTTAAAAATCATTCCGAGGACCTTATTTAACCCATAATTTAATATTATTGAAAAAAAATCATTAGAATGTGAGATAAAGTTTTAAAACACTCAAAAACACATTCAAAAAATTCAAATTTTAGTTTTGGTGGGAAAATGGAAAACAAGCAAGAATGATCAAAAAAAGGAAAGGGAAGAATGGAAATGATTCATATAAAAAAATGACCTTAAAAACTTATGCAAGATAAAAAGTTAAAAAATTAGCATCTAAATCCTAATGCTTTTGCATCAGGATCCCTAAGTACAAAATCTTTCATGAGTTCATGCTCATGTGGTCTTTAATGGTGATTCCATACTGAAGTATTTATGATGGAGACAAATAATAAACACCTTAAAGTGTATTATTCTTCCACTTGAAAATATATTTGAATTAATCTTTTCCTCTTATTCTCTTAACAACTTTCTTATCCAAAATAGCTTCTCTCTCCTCCTTGTGTGCCTTGGGTAATCGTTGTTTCTAATCAATGACCTATTAATTATCATATTTAGGTGTGTTTGATGTATATTATCCTGATATATAAGTATATAGTTATACTAAATTTAATTATTTTTAAATACCAATATCATATGTAAATTATAGTTCATAGGCATTAGAAAAAAACTTCCTCAAGACATTACAAGGTCCTATCTTATTTAGTTTTAGTTTATTGTACTCTTCTTTAGGAAACCTCTCCTTCCTAACATGTGTTAAAACAAAATCATGTGTTGGTAATTTATATTTCCCATGGTAATTATATTTTACTTTGTGATAAATAATTTTTTATCTAAAAACTTATATTTTAGGAGTTTAGGATTTTAGTATTTGTTTGTATGTGAATAGGGAGTTATCTAACTAACTCACTTATTTATGTGTGGGGAGATTATTGTGGCACTGATATTTGGATAAAACTCATAGTTTATAAGATAAGGTCTCACTATATGTATATTTATAATTTATGAAATAAAACATGTGAATTTGATCAACAATTATATTTGAGCCTTCAACTCTTGCTTGTAATGGGCAATTTTTAATATATAGTACCATAGTAGTACCATCTTAGACCTCTTTTTACCTTCCATCCATTGTTTTTTTTCATAAAAATGGATTTTTAATATATTTTTTAGTATATATAATGTGTAGTAACTCTTTCTTGTCTATCCACCCCTATTTTCACTCTGCCAACTAGTTGTAGTGAAGACCATGTGCATCTTTGCTGGCTACACCATCCACATGCACTATCTCTCTTCAAAGCTTCCATTTTGTCCATTATCTCCACTATATTCTCACCCACTCTATCCATCATCTCATATTGAAAAATTATAAAAGAAAAAAATTGATATATATCCTCTAAAAAAAGGGATATATGTATTTAAAAAAAATAGTTTGAAAGTTTTTGATGTGTTACAGATTGCAATAAGTTTTTAGTTTTGCAACAAAGGAAGAATTAAATATTGAAAGCATAACCATAGTATATACTTTGGTGTAACTCCTTTTAAAAATAATTGATTCATTCTTGGACTAATTAGATCTTTCACTTGGCATTCAACCACCCACATTGATAGACATCTTATCAATCCTGATGATTTAAACTATGATTTTTGACTTTGGTGTTGTAGCCACACTCTATTTAGATCAGATATCCTATGAATTAAATTTGTTGATCATTTATCTCTAAATGACCTTTCCAACTCTAAACAACAAGATCACTTTTCTCTACCACCATCCACCTCTACAATCTCTAGATCTATATGCCATCTAAACTCTTCTACATCAGAGACTTTCATTGATAACATGGATATTTGAAGGGTATTTGCATCATGGGATGATTTATTCCTATTTAATTGATTAAAAACATAATATTGGCATTGAATATTTGAGCTCACCATAGGAAATCTCTCCTTCATTCACCATACAGTCGTAGGCTAAGCTCGACCATGTCTCAGACATATTCTACCTCACTCCTTGCATGGAATTATTTATTGATGACCTATCACCCTCACCAAAACCACATAAATTTACTTTCCTCACCATTATCCATCCAATTTTTCATTATTTATCACCTAACATCATTTGTTTTCCTCCAACTCATGTATTCTCCTTCACCTCTCACTGCATCTCTCATCCATAGTGGAAGAATCCTCATTTTAGGTTTTTAATGTCTATCTCCTTTTTATAATATTGTTTGGTATTTATTTTTATTAAGGTCATATATTATTTTATATTTATTTTTTGTTGTTTAAGTAATTTTTTTCAATTCATGGATTTATAAAAAGACTCTTAATTTAGTCTATTTTAGTAGTATGGTCTAGATATAAAGTCTTATTTTCTTGTATCATGTGGTTTTGTTTAAAAAAATCATGGTATTAGTTTTTTTTGTCTCTTTCATGTGTTTTTTATAAATATTATTTTGTTTTTATTAATTTCAATTTAAACTTGTTTAAGTGTTTAATTAAATTTTGTTTCATTTCATGTTTTTATATTAGGTCACATAGTTAGTTTTGATTTTGTATTTTATTTTAAAGTTTTTTTTATATTGTTTAATAGTATTTGTTTATTTTAAATAAATATAGTGAGTAATAAGTTTTTTTAGATTGATTTTTATTTATTTATTTTATAAATTTTTATATTCTTTAGTATTATTATGTGTTTCATTTGTCATCATTCTTTTATATTAATAAGGTCAATTTTTGTTATAGTTTTTCTTGTGTCATGTCTTTTTGAAGTTTATCGAGTGTCAAGTCCTTTTCAATTACAATCTTAAAATAAGAATTGAGAGGTATGTTTTTCAAATAAAACTATTTTCAAAAGGAATTTTATAATATTTTCCTCTCTTAAGTAATTTTTTACAAAATATGTATCGGATGCATTTTTGGGTGAACTCGACATCCACATGTCAATATTGTGGGAGGGTAATATAGTATTTAGTGTTTTTATTCCTCTTCTAGTGTGATATATAATGGAGGTAATGTTGGGAATTTAGATTTCCTATGTTAATTAGTTTTTCCTATGTGATAAATAAGTTGTTATCTAACAAGTTATATTTTAGGAGTTTAGGATTTTAGTATTTGTTTATACATGAATAGTGAGTTATCTAACTAAATCACTTATTTAGTTGTGGGGAGATTATTTTGGTATTATAGTTGGAACAATATACTAGTTTATAAGAGAAGGTCTCACTATATGTATACTTCTAATTCATGAACTAAAACATGTGAAGCTGATCGACAATTTGTATTTGAGCTTTTGGCTCTTGCCAGTAATGGGACATTTTTAATATCACCTACCTAAAAATTCACATAAACATCTCCTTTATACTTACTATCACTCAACTCCAACTGCTTATTGACTTGCTCATACAAATATTACATGGATGTAGTAATATATACTCCTTCAACACTCATCTTTTCTTGCTTTCCCAAATATCTAGGCTCATAAACACATTTTATATTATTTATATAGACAATTTAAAATGGGTTGAAACCTATAATTATATTAGGTGAATCATTGTATGGAAACTCAACTTGAGAAAGAACCTAATCCCATTACTTTGACTTCACCTACCAAACATCTTAGTAGATTCCCTAAGATTCTATTTGTAAATTCAGTTTAACCATCAATTTGAGGATGGTAGATTGAGATAAAATTCAATGTGGTTCCCAAATTTTTCTAGAGTGTTCTCCAAAATGTCCAAAACACTTTGTATCCCTATTAGAAACAATGCTTTTAAGAATTACATGCAACCTTACTACCTCTTTGAAGAATAAATTATCAATGTGATTAGCATTATTTATCTTCTTACATTATATGAAATGTGTCATTTTTGATAAAATATCAACAACAACAAAAAATGAATCACTACCTCATTGTGTTCTTGGAAAACTTGATACAAAATCTATATTGATTGTATCCCAGGGCTTGTTTGGAATAGGTAGTGGTTGATATAGACCTACATTTTGTATTTTTCCTTTAGCATGTTGATAATTCCTACATATTTATACAAATTAATTAACATAAACTTTTATTCTTGGCTAATAATAGTATGCATTCAGTGGAGCAAAAGTCTTCTTTTTTTTTTAATGTTTTAGGCTACCACTATGTTTTTATTTTAACAAGTTGTCTCTCATAGACCCCCTAGGTATGCATATTTTTTTGATTTTGAATAATAATCCCTCTTGTAACATGTAGTCCATAAATTTACTCATATACATGATTTTTTTATTCATACAAGTCTCATATGCCTCCTTCAAATCTAGATCTTCTTCATGCAACTCCTTAATGAATCAAATCCTAAACTACTCACTTGAGACTCATGTATGATCATACTCCTTCTACTCAATGAATTATCTACTTTATTAGACTACCCACTCTTATTCTTGAGAATAAAATAAAAAAAAATTAATAAATTTATCCATTTCACATGTATTTTACTTAGCTTGGTTTGGCTATTAATGAATTATAAAGCATGATTGTCTATATATCACAAACTCCTTAGGCAATAAGTAGTGCCTCTAATTATTCAATACTTATATGATGACATAATATTATTGATCATAATATGAATAAATTTATTAGCTTCATTTATGTTTTCATTTAAGTAAATAATAGGTCTTTCTTCTTGTCTCAAAATAGCTCTAATAGCTAGTCCACGAGCATCACATTCAACTTGAAAGAGTTTTTTAAAGTTAGGTAAGGATAAGATAGGTTGATCTGTTATATTTTTATTCAAAATTTGAAATATATTTTCATATAATTTATTTAAATGAATTTTTTTATCCCTTTATAGTCTCAAAAATAGGTGCATAAATACCACTTAAGTTTCTAATCAATTTTCTATAGAAACTAGTTAATCCATGAAAACTTCTTACCTCAAAAACACTTCTCGGATTAGGCCACTCAACTATTTATCTTAAATTTTATAGTTATATATTCAAACTATATTTATAAATGAAAAATCCAAAATAAACCAACTCATTTTTCATGAAGGTACACTTCTTGAGGTTAATCAACTATTTCTTTTCTTATAACTTGTTCAACAACATCCTAAGATGCTTGATATGTTCTTCATTTGATTGGCTAAAAATCAAAATTTAATATAATTAAATAATAAAAAAACTACATATAAATCTCTTTAACACCTCATTCATTATCCTCATTAAGGTACTCTAAGTGTTGTTCAAACTAGATGGCATAACAAACCACTCATATAATCCATCATTAGTCTTAAAGGTTGTTTTCCACTCATTACCCTCTCTAATTATGATTTGAAGGTAACCAATCTTAAAATATATCTTTGAAAGGTATTTTGATCCACTCAAAAAATACATGATATTATCATTTTTTTAAAATTAAACCTATACTCAATAGTTATATTGTTGATGGATTTAGAGTTTGTACATAGTCTACATTCTCCATTCTCTACCTTTCAAAAGATTTAATATTTTTGGTAAAACACATGGACCAAGAATCTCTCTCATAAAAACTTTGTTTAATATCTCTTTTACTTAATTTTTTTATCTCTTCAATCTCCTTAGGTATCATTATATAAGCTACTTTATTTGGCAAACTAATCGTTGGAATGAGATTCATATGATGTCTTATGCTCCTCATTGCTGGAAACTCATTTGTAAACTCATAAACTACTATATCTACATACTCATATAATAAATTCTAAATTTAAAATGTAAAATTATTCAACTTAGTGGTTGTAATGACTATCTTAGGCTTGGAAACCAATGCACATCCAATATTTTCTTCTTTTATTAGCTAGAAGAGTTATTTTCCACCTAATATTATCACTTTAGTATTATTTTTAGTTGCTTCATTTCCATCATTAAATGGTTTCAATATATTATTATTGACATCCTCCTCTAATGTGTATTTTTTACTTATTCCATCATGTATATCCCTCCTATCAAAATACCAACATATACCCAATAACACATGACAAACATCCATAGGAATAATGTAACAAAGTACCTCATCCTTATAGCTACCAATCTAAAAATCAACCTTACATTACTCATTGACTAGTAATTGATGTTATTTTTGTAGTCAAGATACTTTTTATGGTTTAGGATGTGCTAATCTCTTTAATCTTAGTTTTTCAACCATTTATAAAGAAACCAAGATATTTTTACTACCACTATTAATGATAACTTTACAACACTTACTTTTTGATTTACATGTATTCCTAAATAAGATATTTATTTGGGTTGGTTCCTTCACCTCCTTGTTTGGCTTTAGTAGTACTCTCTTCATCAATAAATATTTTCCCACTTTAGGTTATTCAATGTGTAATGTTATCCTCCACTTTCTTCTTCATCTTGAAAAACTTGATTACTGCCTTCATTTCTTGTATGTCTTGTTTTAGATTATCAATAAATTCATATGACCTATGACGAACATACCTATTACAATCTAAATATTTTCCCAAAAAACCTCTTCCTCTACCTCTTATGTATGGTATTCTTACTTTGTATGAGTATCCTCCTCATGTGTGGTTAGCGTGGCCTTGAGAGCTAAATGATTATTCATTATGAACTTGTAACTAAATTCTACCACCTTATTATCCTCTAGATCTAAATTTTTTGCCTTTTCCTCTAGAGTGTTGAGTTTGTTTTCTATTTAAATTTTCCTCTACCTTGATTGCAAACTGATGAGCTTCTTCAACTAATTATTGTGACAATAGACTAATCTCATATTGAATATTGAACCTCAAACCATTGATGTACCTTACTATTTTCTCAATGTCGTCTTATACATGACCAACTCTAATTGTAAACTTATAGAATTCTTTAGTTTAGTCCTCTTTACTCATGTTTCTTCAAGTTTTGGAGTTTCTTAAATAATTTTTTTTAGTAGTTTATATGAATGAATTTGGATTTGAGTTTGGATACCATTTTTTCTCATGACTTTACATTCTTTTTACCTCTTTTCTTTATTTCCTCTTGGACACTATCCCACCAAAGAGATATATGTCCCTTCAACCTTTTACAAGAAAACTTAACCTTATTTTATTTAATTATTATTTAAAATTCAAAATAGTTATTCATTTTAGCTATCCAATCTACTAATTCTTCAACATTTAGACTACCTCCATATAATATAACTTTTAATTTGATCTTGGATCCTATTCATATGACTAATTTCAAGAGTCTTTCTTCCATTCTTTCTTCATATTATTTTTATACAACCTATTCATTTGGTTCATCCTCTCCTTCACTCACATCACCTATCATAACACCTCTTCTTTGGGTAGTTTTTATTTCCTCCAAACATTCCTACAAATTTATTATCTCCTCTTGCAATGCATCTCTTGGTAGTCCCCTTAGACCTGCTCTAGCACCACCTCTTATTGATCCTCTAAGTGCCATTTTTCACTTCTTTCAAGTTTATTTTTTAGAACTTTCTCTTTAATTATTTCAATGAAATATTTCTCCTTATGTCACCTTGAAGTACAACCAAACCCTACTCTAATATCAAAAATGATGGTGATGGGTAAAGGAAAAATCAATCTTGTAACTTTCTTGAGTGAGATATGAGGCCTATAAGCCTTATTGAGATCAAAAGATGTTAAATAAGGAGTCTATGTGATATTAAATAATTTTTCACATTAATTAAATTTCAACTTAACTCACTAAAATTAGTTTTACCTTTATTCAAACTTGGGAATGAAATAAAATGCTAAAACATGGTTATAGGCCTTTAATAAGGCCTATATAACTAAGAATCATCAACATATTCTTATATATATTATAAAAAAATATCAAAAACACTTAATAAATTATAATCTATCTTAATAACCCATTCCACAAAGTTTCATAGTTTTGTTCAGTTCATTTTCACTTTTGAAGAGTTTTTGTCTTCAAAACTCTAGTTTATGATATGTAAGACTACACACAGGCTGAGAGTTGTAAATAAAGGGTAATTTGATTTTTTAGAACTATTTTTGAATATTTTAAATTGTAAAATGTCTACCCCATAATCCTTCATTCTTTTCTCCAACTTCTACAATTTCTCAAATTATCTAACCAATTCCTTGTAACCCTACTTAAGACTTAACTCTTAAGTGAGTTTAACATATACATATATATTTTAAGACATTTAGATTATTATAATTCATTCCTAAGACCTTATTTTACCCATAACTAAATAATATTGACAAAAAAATCATTATAATGTGAGATAAAGATATAAAACACATTCAAAAAATCAAATTTTAGTATTGGTAGGAAAATGGAAAACAATTAAGAATGATCAAAAAATGAAAGTGAAGTATGTAAATGCTTCCTTAAAACAAAATATGACATATAACACCTATTCAAGCCAAAAAATTTCAAAACATAGCATATAAATCCTAATGTTCCTACATTTTATATACAGACCTGACATTAGTCACCCTAAACACAAAGACATTATTTCATATCTGAAAGAAGCACAAACCTACTTCCAATCTATTCATGTTGTTATAAAATAATCATAATCAAACAATGAATCAAAGTATTTTGTCCTTTTTTGTATTTTCCATAAATTAAAATCTAATTATCAAGTCAACTCTAATATTTTACATTTTGATTTATACTTGATTTCCATATATTATAATCTAAATTAACTATTATAGTTTTTCCTATTGTGGTTCGCAATAATATTAAAATAGGATAAATAGTAGGTAATTAATCTAGATACTAATAATTATTCTATATATTCAATTATAAAACTTATGAATGTTTATTTTACATTGACATTTTAGAGGAAAGTAGTTGACTTTACTAGACAATAATGTTTCAACACCTATTACCTCATAGAGTTATTTAGGATTCCCAACAAAAATTACACACTTTATCACATCATAAGATAGTTTTATATATGTTTCATCATGTTTAATATTAAACACAAGCACATTTTTCTCTTACTATACAACATATTTCACATGATACTATACTACCTAAAGTTACTCATCATACATATGATCATATGAGTTTTGATGATGATGATGGTTATAGTATAGTAAAAGTTCATTCCTTAGACAGAGATAAAATTACTATGATACTATTTTCTCATAACATGTGACAATTCCCATACTTGATACATAGCCTAAACATAACCATCCCATTGATGGGATCCTTGGTTATAATTTTTACATCTGTTTAAAATAATTCATAAATACCAAAAAAAAGCAAAATATTCCAAAAATCAAAACTAGTACCTAAACATGACATGTTTTCTAGTTTTCATTATTTAGATATATTATTTATCACATGTTTGGTATATTAAATATATTTTTTCATAAGAATGTTAATTTAATGGTATATGTGAATGAGATTCATGAAATATAGGTTACTCATAATACATAGATGCATAGATTCATAACATTCCTAAACCTAAGGGTCATGCAAATGTTTGGGGCATCTCATTCCATAGGTTATAATGTTATATTTTATATCTTTACATGATATTTTAATTTATCTTGTTGATCCATGTATCATTTCTTAAACATGTCTTTCACTCATTTATATTATTTATAGTGCCACATTTCAAGGATATCTTACTTTACTATTCTATGACATTGACATAGATTGATAGTGTAGACTAGATTCACTTATTCTATGATTCATTAATTTTGTTTCATTTCCAATATGCTAATCATTTATCATGCTTATTTTATTCTTTCTTACTACATGTCACTATTTGCATTGAGTATATCTTTATATGCATCTTGATTTTTCCTTTGGTCTTATTTCATGATTATTTCTTGATTGAGTTTTCATTATGTGAATCTTTATTGGGCCTTTACTTTATTTTATAACTATAATTTGTTTATATTTTAATTTTATGACTTCTTTTTGTATGTGTCCCTTGGCCCTGTGTGACATTGAATGATATTATGTGTGCATCTACTATGTGTGTCATGGCCATGAAATTATGTTCTTGTAATTGGATAAATATAGGATTATGTATTGATCTGATTGAGTTTTTAATGTCATGATATATATCATGCACTTTTATTTTTATCTTTGGCGTTATGATTCATATAATTCACCTTATTACATAGTTCATTATTTAGTACTTATATCAATTATGGTTACTATTGCATGCCTAATTACTATATCTATCTTGAAATAACACTATTATGCCTTGCACTATATGTTTCATACATTATTTATTGATCTATTCATTACTATGATGAAAATTATCCACATGTTAACACATATTTCTCAATGCTTACATATCTTTACATAGCATGATGTTCTTAACTCTTTTCATTTGAGATGAAGAAATTGGAGGCTATATCCTTCACCTTAAAATGAGGCATGTTAGTGGTATCACATATATATTAGAAACTCCATGAATATAAATTTTAAATTTTAACACAAATTACATGATTAAGAGACTTTAAATTGGTTTAAATTATCAGTTTGATTAGAATATTGGATATATATTTAAACATATTTAAGGGAATATACCATGCATATGCACACATTTATGTGAAATTGAGTTATAGTTGTTTATATGCTTAGATATTGAGACAAATTTGAGAGCATATGCTGTGCATATGTACACCAATTTAATAAGAACATGAGTTACAAGTTATTAAATTTTTCAAACTTGGGACAAATGATGGGGTATGGACATTGCTCACGCACACTATTACATTTTTTTATTTTTGGCATTGATGGTACATAAAAATGAGAATTTAAAATATTTAATTCCATCTAGATTATTTTATTTAGTTAAGTTAGTAATGTGATTGAATTTTAGTTCCTTAATTTCTAAGGCATTACTCTATCAACCCAATATTTTCTTCGTACCTTTTATCTTGAGGTTTAAGATTAATTGTATGAGTAGTGCAGCTAATATTTTATGAACTTAATGACCTAGCCACTACCTCCTCATCAATTAGGGTTATGGAATTTATCTTTGTAAAGCATATCCTTGCCTTAGTACATAAATTTGGGTCATGATCACCCCTAAAATATCCAATTTCTTAAAAAATTAATCATAACTCTCCAATAATTCAATAAGGAATAATCATATTCAATGGCATGATACAAGGAAACATGGTTCACCCACTTACAGGTGTACTCATTCCTTACTCTTTAAGTTTAAATTTCATTTCATAATTTTAGATTTCATAACAGGATATTGAGTGTTTCATATTCATTTAAAGTTTCATAGAGTAAGGTGAACATTTGGATATTCCTCCCAAAGATAAACTGTGTTTTACATAGTTGGGTGCATATCTTTATCCTTTTTCTTTAGCTTTGTATTTCATTTCAATACTAGAATAAAATGGGGTAACTTTTAGACACTAAATTTCAGATTTAGATACTTATAAATATCAATTTTGACCTAAATTCATATTATATAACTTGTGCATACACATATGGCTCAAATATTCATACTTTTATCACATTTTCATGTTTTCCATGGGTTTGAACTTCCTAATTTATTATCAGTCACCTCTAGGAATTACCTAGTCTATGTCTAATCTTCTAAAAATCATATTTAGACTATATCCAAATCATAAAATCAGTAATCATGTATCTCAGACAAATATCTTAAACTTAGATTGTATGGAATTTCATACTCATTTTGTGCCAAGCAATAGTCACTTTTTAAATTCAATATTTTTAATGGGTTGGCCCAGACATTTTTATTATTGGTGGCATGATCATTTACCTAAAGAGTCTAATATAAATACACAATATGTCAAATCCTATTCCTTATCTAATATTATCAAGCAATACTACTATACACATTTTTACATTTAAGGTAACTTCCTTATTCTTTCTAATTTATAAAATAGTCACAAGGATCAGGGCCTATCCAAGTCTGAAACACCTCAAGCCAATTCAAAGTTGCCTTTTTCTAGTATTAAAATCTAGATCACAAGTTGCATTCATTGAAGTCACACTATTGCACATATACACCTAATAGGGAGAAATAAAAGTGGTTTACTTACCTCTCTAGAATATTGGATATGTAGGCAACATTTAGCCATTCATTGGGTAGTGGTTGGGTTTAGCTCCACCCACCATTAATCCATTTTTGAAGGCTTAAAATTAATTTTGAAAGTGGACCTAGGGTTTTAAAGATAAAGAGATAGGTTTATAGAATTGTGCACTTAGATAACTTCTCAATATTACACACATAAATAGTTATAGGTAGGTACAATAGACTGTATAGAAAAATAGAAACAAAATACACTAAACCAATCCATTTATTTTTAGTTACTAGAATCAATTGATAATGTCTAGTAGTTGATGATTATTCAAGGTGTGATTATACACCCAATTCCTAATCTGAGCAAAATTTGATCTATTTTACCACTCTCTCTACCACTTACATTAGTATTAGACCTACACTCTACAATAAAACACTAAGTATCTTATTGTCTTAAATATTTTTTAATATTTATAGTAAGTACAATTGTCAAAATAGAATTTTGGCTTTTACATTCAAATTCATGTTTATAGTTATTCTTCACATAATCTAAACTAGTTCAAAAGTTATATCTTATTACATCACATAATCCAAAAATAAGATAAAATATATTTTTGGATCATGTGATCTAATAAGATATAAATTTTGAACTAATTCAAATTATATGAAGTATAGAAATAGATGTGAATCCAAATTTAGAAGGTAGAATCTATTATTTACAGTTGTATTTGATATAAAAAGAAAATACTTGAGGGAATAAGGTAATTATTTTTTCACTATCTTGTGTAGCTCTAAGAATAAAATAAGGTCATATATATGGTGGGAAACTAGATCAAGTGTTTCTCAAATTAAAAAGTGGGTCTTTATACATGTATAGATAGAATCATTAGCTTATGGAGGGTATCAATAGATACTAGCATCTAGAACCTAAGGGATTTATCTAAGTATATTTTTTTAATCTATTTATATACAACATGTTTGAATTTATTGTAAACCATCATTGTGTGTGATCTTCAATATCTATATTTGCATGTAATTCAAGAAACTTGTATCCTTATCTTTGAAACCCTAGGTCCACTTTCAACACTAGGTTTAACCCTACAAAATGAGAATAATGGTGAGTTAATCTAACCCCAAATATTTCCCAATGAATGTCTAAGTGTTTTATACATATCCAATACTCCAAAGATGGCATTCAAACCACATTTAGTTTTTCATATTAGGTGTCTTTGTGCAATAGTGCTCTTTCAATGAATGTGACCTTTGATCTAGATTTTGACACTTATAAAAATGACAACTTTGACTTAGCTTGATGTGATTTAGACTTAACTAAGATATAATCCTTTTTATTTATTACTAAATTATCAATAATAAGGTAGTTATTTTGAATGTACAGATGTATATAGTACAACTACTTGACAATGCTAGATAAGGAATAGGATCAGACCTATTATATATTTTAATGGGACTCTGTGGGTACTTTCACACACCACCAACATTTAAAATGTATGGTTAGATCCATAATAAGGATTTATATTGTAAAATTTATCATTGCTTGTATGGGATGATTATACTAGGTTTTGACAACTCCAAAATTTTGAAATAATTTGATTTTGGTGAATTTGTCTAAGAGACAAGAATATTGATATGATGATTTAGAGATTAAAATTTTTTGATTTTGATTTTGTTATAAATATAATATGGAATTCATGTATGTGATTGATAATAAATTAGGAAGGTTAGCCTCATAGAAACCATGTAGATATGAGATAAGGGTGAATAAGATCCATATGTATGCACACAGCATGTAAGGTGAAGGTAAATAAAATATGATATTATTAAGTATCTAATTTCATATTTTAGTGTCTATAAATAACCCCCTTTTATTATAATATTTAAATGAAATATAATGTTATAATAAAATGATAAAGGGATGTACTTGAGTTTATAATACACACTTTATCTTTGGGAGGAGGCTCTGAATGTGTAGCTTTTTATATTCAAACTATAATGAATATGTAAAAATTAATTTCCATATATGAAATCTAAAATATAAAATGAAATTAAAACTTTTGAATATTAAATATCAAGGAATAAATACATATATAAGTGCACGAACCATATTTCCATGTGTCATGTTGTTGGAGATGATGGTTCATTTTTAAAACATTAGAGAGTTGTGTTTCTTTGTTGAATCACTTAGATAATTTTTGAGGTGATCATGACCCAAATATATATAATAATTCAAGTAAATGGATGGGAATATAAATTCCTAAACCCTTATTAAAATGGGATTAGTGTTTAGGCCCTGGAGGGCATAAAATATCAAATACGCTAATCATGTAATAGACCTTGAAACTAATGATGAAATGTTAGAGCCACATATTTGGATCATAATGCAAATACTATGTCATTAAGGCAATAAAACTCAATTAAATTACTTATTTAAATAATTCAATCCCTTTAATCGTACCTATAGATGTTCTCACTTCTAGGTACCAATGCCAAAAATAGAAAACTACAATAATATGCAAAACAATGTTCATGTCCCATCATTTGTTCCAAATCTGAATAATATAAAAATGTGTAACTCATGTTATTTAAAATATAGTGTACATATTCATGGCATATACCCTAAAATATATCTCATTCTATAAGTATCATAAATCATGTAACTCATGTTTATGTAAAGTGTGTACATATGCATGGCATATGCCCTTAAATATATCTAAATATATAAATATAGATCCCATATTTTGAACTAAATTAATAATCTAAACCATATTGAACTCTTTAAATCCTATAATCTATGCCAAATAATAATTTTCTATTCATGGAGGCTTGAATGTCTATGATAAGCCCTATAATAAGAGGTGAGGGATGTAGCATGTGAATTACTTATCTCAAAATAAGAGAGTTAACTGCATTATGTTATGTAAAAAATTGTAAGCATTAATAAATATATGCTAACATGTGTATAATATGTCATCATAATAATTAATATATTTTCAAATCATATATGAAACATGTATGATAGGGCATACAAGTGTCATGTCAAGATAAATATAGTGATCAGGCATGTAATAGTAACTATGATTGATATAAATACTTAATAATGAACTATGAAACAACATGAATGATATCAATCATAGAACCTAAAATAAGAATAAAATTTCATGATATAAAACATGGAAATAAAAAATTATAAAACTCAAAAATATTAATATAAATTCCTATATGTATCCACTCATAATCACACAATGTCATGACCATGATGCACATAATAGAATCACATGCAATATCACTCAATTTCACATAGGGATAAAGGTCACACATAAAGATAATTCATAAAATTAAAATATTGATGAATAATAATTTTAAAATAAATCAAGGCCCTAAGAAAGAGTCATATTTATCAAATTCAATTAAGAAACAATCATGAAATAAGACCAAGGACCAAAGAAAGAAGCATACAATGATACAATTAATGAAAAAATGACATGTATTAAGAAATAAGAAAACAATCATAATCAATTAATATCCTATTGAAAATGAAACACCATCAATGAAACATAAAATAAATGAAATTATTATACACTATCAATCTATGTTAATGTCACAACATCATAAAGTAACATATCCATGAAATATAACATAATAAAGAATATAAGTTAGAGAAAGACATATGTTAAAAATTATATATATCTTAGCATGATAAATGAAAATATCATAGAAATATATAACATGTAGTAACTTAACCTATGGAATGAGATGCCCCCAACATTGTCATGGCCCTTGGGCATAAAAATTTAATACATCTTGATTTCATGTATCATGTGTATTTTTTATGTTATGCATCTCACTATTTTTACCTTTTAGGTTTAGCTTATGTAAATCTTATTTTATATTAAAGGGTTGAGTATACTAAATTAGGTAAATAATATGCATAAAATAGCCATTAAATTGTTACATAATTTACTAGCTTTAACTTTATTAAAAATAGTAATAAATAGTGCAAATAAAGACTTATCTAGAAAACACCTGATATAAATGATTTGAGTGATGAAAACTAAGATGGAATCTGGTCTGAGTGTCTTCAACTAGATCCTTATGTTAGAACCCCACCTAGATAATAGCACCATATTTGAATATTAGTGACATGTGGCTCTAGTGTCTTGATATTAGCACTAATGTCCTCTATGTAGGACTATCCTGAATGTTTGGGTATAATTGTGTCTAGATATCTAGGGTCTATTCATTCACACATGAATTTTGGAACTCTGTATTGTGTTTGTAATGAAAATTTTATGATGCAAACCTTAATCATCTTTACAAGTAGGGTATAAGCTAAAAAGTGTTTTCATTGGTAGGATAGGTTGGACATCCTCAAAACCCTATTATGAAGAGATTTGCCTACATACCAATACTTTGAGGAGAGATGAAGCCTAATATATTTCTCCCCACCCAAGTGCTAGCGCAAGTGCAAGTGATGCTAGTATGATAGTGTCCTTGGATGCCTTGAGTGTCATTGATATTATAAATCTTTAAAATATGAGCTTAGTGTTGTTATAGATGGTAGTATTTAGAAGTAGGTAAAATAGAGATTGATAACATTAATTTTTCTCAATTTGTTTCATGTTTGAATAAGTATTTTACATTTAACCATATAGTGGATATAAGGTTGAAATGCATGTATTTATAGTTTTATGTTACTTGTGTGGATAATAAAAGATGTCTAAGTTGATCTCAATAGGATTTTAATTTTTAAAATATATTCATTCAATAAATTTAGGGTAAAGGACATAAGATCCATTTTAGGGACACTATCTCCATGTGGCTCTAGTGTCCTTAATGTGGTGTTAATATCTAGCTAGCAGAACACTAGGCATGAATGGCCAAGATCGATATATAAGGGCTTGGGACTACATTTGAGCTAACTAGGGATACTTGTGTCTAACACAAAGGCTAGATAAGTGTGATAATAAGCTCTAAGATATATCTAAGGATAAGATAGGGATAGGTAATCTCAAGTAGCACTCTTATCACTTAAATACCACTTTTATGTTATTAAATTCCCCCCTTATAATATAAATGTAACAAAGTGAATGACTAGTATAAAGGAAAAAGAAGCATACCTGGACTTACCTAGGAAGTGAATCCCTTAAATCTAAATCTAAGTATGTGAATTGGGGTCTAAATATGTTAAGCATGATCTAAAGCATATCATGAAAATGAAATATGAATAAATTAGTCCTTACTTAAGAGATATCAAAATCAAAAGATGATGTTGATTAAAGAAGTGGAATTGAGTAAAAAGATGGGAAAAAAGAAATGAATGAATACACCTCATATGGTATATGAACTAATGCATAAACTTGGTGATAACCTATGTGTGCATGTATATAGTGCTTAATCGATGAATATATTAGACTGATTTGATATATTTATTAATCCTCATGTGTGGGTGGATCAAGAACTCAATTTAGTTTTGAATCCATCATTTCCCACCCCTGCATGGTGGATCATGACCTATGAATATCTTGGATAAGATTGATAACATGTCCAACCCTCTCATGTGGTGGCTCAAGAACTCAAGTAGGATATGACTCAATCATTTCCCACCCATGTGTAGTAGATTCATCTAAAACTAAACTATAAAAAGTGTTGTAAATTTCTAATTGAGTATGTCTAACTATGTATGTTAGATCTTCATCCACTTAGGTACAATAGGTAGTTCTAGGCCACTCAAGAATTCCAACCACTATAGATGGAGTAATTAATGAAAATGATTATAATCTAGAATATGATGTCAAGTGTATATATCATATAAAATGACATGAAATTTATCATTGTATATGATCAAATGGTGTGTAAATGATCATATGGAAATAATTTGTCATGCACATGCCCCCAATTCAGTATCTAAGTATATTTATTCTAGAGTGAGTTATAAGAATTGTATTTGAGTATCTAAAATGAATATGGGAATGTTCATGCCATGCATGATACCCCCAATTTGAGAAAAATGATATGAATATGAGAAAATTGATATTAATTTGAGAAAAAACTAAGTATAACTGATAAACATGTAACTAAATTTATGCAAACCTATATTGTACCTACTATACTATTTTGGACAATCTGATTTGTTTTGAAACTAAAGATACTAGATAATAGTGCCATATATTGGATAGTAGTGCCATGTTACACTAGTGTCCCTATTTAGGCATTAATGTCTTTGTGGTCTAAACTTTGTGGTACTATACTACTTTTTGAGTCATTATTTTTCCACTATGTTTACATATGTCTAATTTTTGTAACTAATCTTGTGTGTTGTAAAATATACCATGAGTGCAATATAGGATAATTATCTCTTTGAAAAACCCCTATGAATTCCCCCTTTTTTGAGGGGATTTGTTGAACCTATGAAATAATTGTCCTCAAAAGAAAAATATCTGAAAAATGTGTGTTAGCCAAAAAAATTTATAATAATTTCATGATAGTCCAATATAATGTGCATACATAACATTATAATGTAAGATAATTTGCGCATAATTATATAATGTAATATTTATGTCATGTTTAGCATTCCACAAGGGTGTTAAGATAGATGTAATCAATGTATGTAATAACAAATATGAGTAGAATTGAATAGTTAGCTAGTGGGATGGGTAATGATGTCCATCAAAACACCTAAGTAGGAAGGGTAGATACATGAGGTCCCTCATGGCATCAAAAACTAGCGTGTGTTAACAAGCAAAGATAATTTTCATGTCCATATATAAGAAACCATACATATAAAACACATGAAGCACATAAATTAGGCTAAGGGACCATAATACAAGGGACATGGGCACATGTCACTAAATATGAGAAAAAAAAACATACAAGGACATGTTCAAATATCCACATACATAATCAGGAAATCACACATAAGGTACATGGGCACATGCCTAAGGCATACATACTATGAATATAAGTGTCATAAATCCAAAGAGTTATGGCATATTAAAATGCCCTCAAATAGAAGAAGCATAGAAATACAATAAAGTCTAAAGTAAGAAAGATAGAAATGAAACCATGCATGAATATGTAATATACGTATATGTAAGAGCTAAAATGTACATATGTTGAGTCTAAAGTAGTGACAATTGGTAAAAATTTTGAGTATGAGTAACTATGATCAATATCAAGATATAACAATGTAAAATTTGGACTGTAGAGTATGTAAGGATATAACTTGGTGATTAAAAATATGTATAGGATACCCCCAAGTGGGTGAATATGTCAAGTTAATAACCATGAATCAGTGGATATGTCCCCAATGGGTAGATAATAGCATGTCTAGATTAGTGTAGTGGACCTAAGTCCTATATAAATATGTAAGCACTCAAAGAATAAGTGAAGAATGTATGTATGATAAAACCAACTGTACTAAAATATCTAACATATGTAATGTCTATAAAATATAATAAATGTAAACATAAAAATGCATACAATCTATAAATTTTGTGTTTTCTGAGTAATTATTTAAATATTTTTGTGTTTTTGAAATATTGTATTGTTTTTGTATTTTATAGAAATAATCTATGTACAAGCAATATGAAAATAAACTATGTACAAGGAGCAAAGATAAATAAAGTATGTACAAGAAGAGACAAACTTTACTAATCAATGAATCTCATGAGAGACTCACTATCACTCTAACCTGTGTCAAATAAGGGAACCATGATCGTACATGTTATGGGAAAGGGAAATTGTTGTCCCATAATCTAGTATAATGAGTAATCTATATCTATATATGTATTTGCCTATGTAGTGGTGTTAGGAATCTATGGCACTGACTATGGTGTCATATCACTTGTAGGGGTCTTAGGAACCCATATGGTATAAAATGTTATAGGTTACATAGGTGTCCTATGCTGAGAACCTTAAGAACCCAATAATAATAATATTGGCAAAAAGTGAGTAGAAGAAGGACCTCTATAATATGTGACATATATCTTACATAGGGGTCTCTCTAATAAAGGTCTCTATGGGAGAGTATGCATATGTGTCAATACTATAGGAGTAGACCTTGCATGCACTAGTGGCTCTACTAAACTCTATGATGTATCAATAAAAATTGTGCTTTGAGATATAACTATTAACTATTTTATATCTAGTAAAAATTTTGGAATTATAATTGATAACCATGATATAACTAGCTATGGAATAGGTAGAGGATACTCGTATGAAAGACCCTCAACTTTTACCACCTAATTTGCATTATGTATTTCATGTATTTGTGTACTATGGATGGGATGGATAGTAGCTATTATATTCCATCCTACCTAATAACATATAAAACATGCTTGTACTAGGTGTTGTCACTTGTATTTGTACCCTTTGAGGAGATTTCTCAACTCTCCTCATCCAAGTGACATAATTGAAATGCCTCTAGGTTGTGGGTGAGCTTAAGAATGAGGTGAATCTCTAGATAAGGATATATCCTTTGATGTACCACTTTGGATCACTACTACACCTAAAATTTATTAGGGAAAAGGGAGAGAAAAAATATAAATCAAACTATCCTAAGGGAGGTGATACACCAAATAAATTGTTGACTTCCAACCAGCTGCATGTTACACATGATAACAAAGGACTAACCAAACATACACTTTTCCAATTTGAATCTTCTCACATCAATGTTTTATTATGAGGATATGGATGAATTTTTAGGCATAGAGGGCTAGACAAGAGGCCTTGAATGGTACTAGTGAATATGCTAACTCCCCTAACCTTGACACTTCCTAGAACACTTCACATAACCTGCAAGAAGAAGATGCAAATAGGTGAGAGAATGAGACAACATGCTAAGGAATCCATAGACTTCACTAATAAATCCATAATTAAATTAAACACACTATTAAAAATTATGGAAGTGGTAAAAATCAATAGTCTTACTGATCAAATGTTATGCAAATGATTAGGGCTTTGCCATACTCAGGTGAAGCATGAGTTATAAAGGCCAAAATGGCTAGTTCTTATAGAACTTGAGAGAGAGAATAATAAATAATTCCAAAGGTCACAAAGACACTTTTAAAGCTGAGAAAAGGAGTTGAATATTCATGAGAAGATGTGAAATAAACCATACAATTTTAGGAAGCACAAGTGTCACCCTAAGTTATAAAACCCTTAAAATGTGGCATAGATGTTCTCATTCTGGCTCAAAAAATTACCTTCATGATTTAGCCCTATTTAAACATCCAAAAATTTATTAGGGATATGTTTTATGATTGTAATGAGAGGTAATACTTTCATAAATTCATCTCCATTAATTATTTATAGTCCTAGTCATCTATAATCTTTCCAAAATGATCTATCACCATCTACAATAAATAAAACTCATGTTTCCTACACCTTGCACACTTGGCCTAAAATTTGGATTTATTATCACATAAAAATATATAAAATTTAGTGTATGAAATGTTTCAATAATGTCCATGTCCTTATAGGCATCAGGCATACCTTAAAATCAGCTCACATAAAGTTTTCCACCCTTTTTACTAGTTTGGTCACTATGTCAGTTTTGACTGTCTAAGATGAAGTGGCTAGTTAATGAACCTAGGAGTTATTAAAAGGAATTAAATTTACATTGATAGTTATATTAAGTCCTAATATTACCTTCCATGTGATTTTCATCTCTTGAAACCTCCTATAACTTGCACAACACATAAAATAGTTAAAAATAGCCTTTTTTGTACTCCATCCATATAGTTATGTACAACTCAAAAGGATGGGAAGGAGCCTGAAAGAGTCCTATACAATATTAAAGAAATTTTATGGTCAAATTATGCCATTATATTATCTTTCAATCTCTATTTTTTTCATCAGGTCCTTATCCAAGGGTTTGCAAGGGTTTAGGTTTGTTTACCTTCTTAAGCTTTGTTCGTGCAGGTTTGACATTGAAATTCCAGTCCAATTACACAAAATGATTTTTTAAGACCCTCTATAACTCATCCTATCTATTTGTATCTCCATGAAAAATACCAATGGAGATACAAGAACTTAAAGTTGTCTTATCAAGCTCCTTTCTCCTTTTCATATAGGCCCAGTGTTGTCTCTAAGACAAAAATGGCTTCCTCAAGGGTTTATTTTCATTCAAAAATATTATAAATGTATAATTTTATCCCATAATAATTATAAAATAAATTATAAATATTTCCTAAGGTTATAAATGAAAGTGAACTATCATTTGAAACATAGGCCTAACCATGCCTAGTAGACCTGATTTGTCTTAAAGCCCACAAATGGATTCTCATGGCTTCCCCTACAAGATAGATTATTTAAAAACATATAATGTCTCACTATGAATATTTTTCAATCCATTTTAGTTATCACTTGAGGTTAGAAACAAATCTGACCCTCCATTTAGCTTTGGCTTAGAACCTTGCCTAATAAGCCTACCGACAAGTTTGAGGGTTTAGGCCACCCTGTTGGGATTCCATCTTATATTAAAGTTTATTTATAGTTTAATAGGTGTGTTTCAAATTATTATACCTATATTAAATGTTAAATCAACCTTTATTCCACCATTTTCATCTTGCTCTTTAAATCTTGCTAGTTTGGATTTAAGGGGAGTGCCCTCTGTCTAAGACAAAACAAAGGGCACTTCCCCTATTCTCTCAAATAAAATGATAATTGGAGGACATTATATAATTTTTTATGACTCTTTTCACAGAAATTTAGTTTTTGGTCATCTCATATGACCTTCTAAAATCACAAAAACCAAAACAGGTTGTTAGGCAAAGGCACTATGTGTAGGCTTTTACCAAGTGAACTATATATTACAATATCAAAGCCATATCTCTCTTTGTTATAATATCATGAGGGAATTTTGAGATGTTTTAAAAAATTATGATATCATCAAAATATTTTATGACTCTTATGACCCATGTTTTCACCTTGAAACCTATCCCTACTTGGTTATGTTTGAGTAGTAAGTGGACCCTATTTGTATGCTTCCCCTACCTGTAGGTGAAAATCACACTTTTAGGGTTGATTTCATTGATATAGGGTCTTATTAAAACATTAAATTACATAAAATTTTTATTTTATTCACACAATTCATATTTTATATGTCAAATACTTATAATATTCCTCAATGAAGTCACTATCAGCATACAGTCAGTCACCTATAGCTGATTGTGTATAGTAGAGTAGGGGGTTTTATGAATAATATCTCACCTTGTAACCTTAAAAACATGGATTATGATCCATTTGATTTATTTTATATTCATCATCTAAGATCAACATTGGCATCCCTATGCTCAATATCCTACTATGGATGATGTGAAGGCAATCAGTCAACTGTAGGTCAACTTCTTAGGAGAGAGAAACCTGTAGATGTCATTAGACCTTGAAACACCATCAATAAACTCCTCTTGATGATATCAATGTTCATTTTTATCCCTTTCACTCCATAATGTATTATAAACATTTAAATTTTTTGTATTTGATCTTTAGGATATCAATGGTCACTTAAAGGTTCAAAACATATAGGTGATAATGGAGAAAAACAATGCTTAAATGGGCAACTTTAAGGCCTCTAACAACCAAAATCTATCAACCCTCTGCCCTCCAAACTCTGCTAAGTACTTCTCCCATGTGGATACTACAAGACATGATCATTTATCTTCCTCAAAATTAATTTCAACCATGTTATATTACCTCCACCAAACTACCAGGTGCTTTATTTTCACTCTTTAGGGAAAATGTCCCTGTACTCAGTTATTTTGTATTTGAGGGTGATCCATACTTCCATCTATCCATTAAACACCTAAATAAAGTATGAAATGGTCAAATAACATGATATAACTTCTAGTAATATTTTACCATTGCTCCCACTTCCCAATATGACACTTTAGCCTATTGTTAACACCACCTATAGGTGGATACTATCATATACAAGTAGTAAAGGTGAGAATTGTAGTCACTATGCAGGATTTACATGATTGTGAAAAAATCTAAGATTTTTCAAGGTTTCCAAGTTTTCCATTATAACTCTAAAATACTAAACTCCCATTCTACCATGAACTCATCTCATGAGGCTCATTAGATGAACTTGAGTTATATGCAGGCAGTAATCATGAAATGTTCTATATACTCAAGAAATTTTCCTTCCATGTCAACTAATATATTCTCATGATGTTGGAATGGAATATTAGGATGTTTCAAATCTTAATTCAATATTTAAAACCTCATTTTCAATGTTTCACTCTTCTTTCATGGCACCTAGCTGACTGCGCATGATAGTCATAGGGTAGACTAATTGTATGTGTGGTATATGACTAAAAACTAATAAGATTACTTTAGAGAATGAATTTTAAAGGTGAAGTGAATTATTAAAACCTTTAAAACATGTAAATCAAACAATCACAACCCTCTACAACTATTAACAAATCATGAAGGTCTAGAAAATGGTGGAAAAATGCTTGTTGCATAGAATAGTACTTCCTCTTACAACTTAAGATACTCAGATCATCCAAAAACATTAAAACATGAAAAAAATAATGGGTAACATGAGGGTATATATTAAACATCATCTATGTTGTCCCCTAAAAAATATCACTCATTTTTGGGACAATATTTGAATTATTTTGGTCCTACAAATCAAAATTATCTCTTCCCTTTCTTAAATTTGTCCTGGGCATTCAAATTCCTCATTTTTCAATCTTCTCAAGAATCTACAGACTCTACAATCTTGAATCTATGGACTCTATAGGAAGAGAAAATCTACTGACTCTACAGGCCAAGTTCAATGGGCTTTACAGGTTGATTTCTACGGACTTAGTTTCTACAGACTCTGCAGGTAGGTTCATTTCTATAGGTTCAAAGGCTTCTGCAAGTGGGTTCAATAAAAATAATTAGTTTCCAACACTTAGTAATTTTTAAGATTGGTTCAATGCCTTGGTTCAATCAAAAATGTCCATCAGCAAACATCTAAGCAAGGATCCAATCATTAAACCATTGAACTGTTGAACGTTGAACCATTTTGGTTCAATGGGTTCAATAAGTTCAAAGGTTTAATGTCATTGGCAAGAGTTAAGCACTTCATCAAGGTTCAACGGCTTCAAAACACTTATCAAAGAAAAAAAGGCTTGAACCATTGAATTGTTGAACCATTGAACCACATTGGTTTAGGTTCAACGGGTTCAAGGTTCAATAGGTTCAATGCATTTGGTTCAACGAAGGAATTTCCAAATGACTTAGCCAAATTGAAGGGAATGAACCATTGAACCATTGAACCAAAGCTTGGTTCAATAATTGGTTTAATGCTTTGGTTTAATCAAATAGTTCACTCAATTGGTTCATCCACTTGGTTCAAAGCTTGGTTCATCAGCTTAGTTCAAAGCTTGGTTCATCAGCTTGGTTCAATCAAAGAGAGCATCAGCTTGGTTCAAAGCATGGTTCAAAGTGTGGTTCAAATATTGGTTCAACGGTTGGTTCAAAGGAGTGGTTCAAACCAAAAGTTCAAAAGAGCCTCCCGAAGGACAAGTGCCCTTACGGAGGGCACTTGGTCGCCAAAAGCACCGTTTGGAAGGGTCATTTTTAAGGAAGCTGCAAAGGTAATTCTTTCAAATTTTTGTTTAAGGCAGTCAAAAAATACTAAGTCAAGAAATAATTCTTTAAAAAATTTTGTCCAAAGGAATTCCTTCAGACAAAAAGTTTGAAGGAATTCAAGAAAGAAGTTGCAGGCAAAAATCCTGAAGAAATTTTCAAAGAGACAAATCAATCGAAATAATTCTACGAACTTTTTGGTCATGAGAAGTTATTCATAGACTTTTTGTCCATGGAAAAATGCCCATGGAGAAAGCCTTGGGAAAATTCCCATGGAGAAAGCATAGGGAAAATTCCTATGGAAAAATCCTACGGAAAAAGTCTGTGAGAATGTCCGTGAGAGACTCCAAAGAAAAGGCCGCCGAAGGACCTCGAAGGGCAGGTGCCCTTATGGGGGACTCTCAGCTGCCAACTTAAAGGACACTCCCCCAAAGCTAAATGGTCACCTTCCCTTCAAGAGGATACAAAATAGGAAAGCCAAAGAAGGACCAAGGGGTGATGCACCTGAAGATGTCAAATTTAAGAACAACAAACTAGCCGTTGGAAATTCAAGTGTATTGACGGGTGTGCAAATGTTAATTTCAAAGCTCATAAAATAGTTGTTGATCCTTTTTATCTATAGACCAGAATGCATTCATAGGCTTTAAGGCCAAGATTAGCAGGAAGTGATTAAGGAACAGAGTATCAAATTAAATCAAAGACCCGATTCAATTAATCAAAAAAGGAGGAACAATGAAGAAGGATCAGATCGCCAGGTGGACATTGAAAGATGCAAACTTTCAATAGCGTGACTTGTTTCTTTGCATTGAGAAAAGCAAATGGGTAGATGCCCCTAAATTCCAGCCTATCTTCTTAACAAATCTCAATGTAACATGATGTGTTACTATTCCTGAGTCCTTCTTGAAGAGGTTATATAAGGGACTCTCTTTTATTGTGAATGAATCTCTTTTTGACAATCAGAAATGAAACTCTGCCCAAATTGAAAGGCATTACTGAGACTTTGAGCTTAGATGGTTGATCATATTTTGTTATTGGAATAAGAAAGCAAGTGACTTTTCAGACTTTGTGCTGTAATATCTTTATTGTTGGGGAAACTGTTCTTATGTCTTTTTCCTTAATATATTTTCTATTCCTTTAATTCAACAAGTAAAATTAGTGAAAGTAGTCAAGAAGGTGTCCTAAATTCAAATGTGGAGAGACTTTGTGCCCCCATAATTTCCTTTAGTGTGTTTTATTTTCATTTCTATGTAAAGGACCTTGGCACGACTTTGTGCCCACATTGTCCTTCGTATCTTACTCTTGAGAAATTTAGGTAGAGACTTTGTGCTACATCTCAATTTGCTAGTTACTACGTCTTTGGTTACTTTTTGCTTTTACTACCAGGAGTATTCTTATTGCTTGCTGAATAGTACTTCTGAAAGAAGAGGAGTGCTTGTTATCATTTCCCTTGAGTTTTTCCTTTGATTTGCACGCATCATCTCTAAATAAAGAGAGATGGATGGTTTGTCCTACCCTTGAGTATTGTTCTCTCTCTCTCTCTCTCTCTCTCTCTCTCTCTCTCTATATATATATATATATATATATATATATATATATATATATATATATATGTATGTATATATGTATAGAAATAGAAAATAATACTCAAGGGTAGGACAAACCATGTATATACATATATATATATATATACATATACATATATACATATACATATATATATATATATGTACATATATATATATGTACATATATATATATATGTAGATATATATATATATATATATATATATATATATATATATATATATATATGTATATGTATATATATGTGTGTGTATGTATATATATATCATATCCATAGGGAACCTCCCCTTGATGAGAGGAGAGATTAGTCCCCTTTTGATGTGGTAAACCTACACATTTGGATGACCAATCTTCCTACTTTGGCTAATCAGACCTATTTTTTATCAGTACGCTGATCGACAAAATATTCAACCAACAGTTTTTGGTGACTCTACTAGGGATTATAACCCATTATCCATTTATAGCCTTACCATTCACCTCCACACTAACCGAGAAAGAACACATAGTTTAAATCCTCAAGCTTTAAACTGAAGCAAGGTCAATTATTTTCCATTTTTGTTTCACAATCTGGTAGATTCAAGGTATACACAAAGCCAAAGGGCTAAAGGTATTATTGACCCTATATTTGAGTTGGTACAGCAAAGTGATTTTGATCTGTTTCCTTCACCATCTCGTCTCCAACAAACCGAGAGATTTCCTCCTACTAAAGTCAGATCTCCATTGCCAGATGAAGTATCCACTTCTATTGTTGATAAAGCTTTGCCAATAATTACTCCTCTGAGATTTTTTATTCCTCCTTTTCATGATCCTATAATGGCAGTTTAAGGCCCCGGGGTAATGCTTTTGGTCCTCTCAATCTTACTCCACCTCTACATGAGCTTCCATGTAATTCAAGGAAGAATTTCCCCAAATTCTATGGTGATGGGAAAGTTCATCTTGATGAACACATTACAGCCTTCAGCATAGCATGTGGCATAATTGGAGTAGAATTTGAAGATGTAGTAGTCAGGCTATTTGTAGAAACATTACAAGGTGTTGTTGCAAATTATTTTTATCATCTACAGGCTCGATCAATAACTGATTAGAATACCCTCAAAGCTAAGTTTGAAGTTAGATTCAAACTTGTAGAAGATGCACATGCACTTCTAGCTCAACTTACACAGATGAAGAAAGAGCCTCATGAACCAATGAGAGACTTCATAGCCAAATTTGACAAATTGAGGAACAAAATTCTTGTAATTGCTCAACCTACAACTGAGAATCTCAAATGCTTCTTCATTAATTCTCAGTTGCCTAAATTTAGTTTTTTTTTGAGATGTACTATTCAAATAGATCTTGTTACAGCTCAACTTTTGGCCACTAAGGTAGAAGATGATCTCATCTTAGCAGGGAAGATAAGAAGAGGTCCAAACAGAAATAGATCCTCATCATCTTCTGAATATTCATCTACAGGCACCATTGATCTAATCGTGTAAAAACTGGCAAATGAAGTGCTAGCTTTGAAAAGACAAATGGCACAAGGAATGTCTTCTGCTCCTTCATACAGAGATATGCCAAGAAGGGCATTTCAAAATTAGTCATATCAAGGCAATGCCACTAGGAATCAAGGGCAGCCAGATTGTCTTCCTCCCCCACAAGGGAAACTTGCCCTTGAAGCTCCTCCAACCAACTCAGCAGTTGGATATTTGGAAATAGAACATGCTTTCTCTTTCCAACCTGAGTTTGAGCAAGAAAATGACATTGATCTCTTCATGGAGGATCAATAAGAATCAACTGGTGATTCCCACATTGTTTTCTTGAACTACCAAGATGAACCCAGAAGCAAAAGAGAAGCTATTGATGGATCATATGCAGTGTTTACCAGGTCTAAGAACCAATCAGTCTATCAAGCTGATAAAGGGAAGATAGAGGAGCAACCTCAACCAGCAATTACAATTGCTAAGTGTGGAACCACTCTACCTTTTTAGTCAAAGGATCTGGTGATCACCCAAAATGTAAGTACATCAATTTCACCTTCACCTTCTACTTCAATTTCACAAACCAACCCTCCTCCCATCCTCCTAAAACACAAAAGGTTGAAAATCCTTCCTCTGTACCTAGCTCAATTCAGCCATTTGACATAATTGATCATGTCAAAAAGATAAAAATACAAATGTCTGAATTTGAATATTTGCAGTCTAATCTTGATCAATTAGATAAGTTGGTCCAATGTGTCAAGAACAAAACCATCCCTACAAGACAAGAGGTTAAGAAAATAATTCTTGATTCCCCAAAGAACATGCCCATTCCAAATAATCTTGTCATTACTCCTCTAGCTGCCCTTGGGAAAATAGAACCTTTCTATGTTTCCTTATTGATAAATGGTTATCAACTCAACAATCGCATCATTGATTCTAGGGCATCTGACAATGTCATGCCTGCTAAAGTATTTGAGTCTCTAGGCCTCACACTACCAAGACATTTGGGAGATATTTCTCCATGGAGAACAAGCAAGTACCACTGTTGGGGCAAATCAAAGATGCCCAATTCGCATTGGCAGCCTTTCCAGACAAGAGAATCAAGATGACTATCTTGGTGGCTAACATCATAGCATCTTATGGCATTTTTATTGGATGAAATTTCTATAAGGGCATGGGAGGAGAACTAAGCATGGACCTGTCTGAAGTAAGGATCCCTATCCAAGGCATAATTAAGAGATTGTTCCCTAAAAAAGAGGCAAAATACGTGGCAACCCAAACATCAGCCCCTGCAGCATAAATTTTGTTTGTGTCTTTAGGTAGGGGTAATTATTTCTTGACCATAGAGAATGTTCATGTTTCTATAGATGAAATTCCTATAGTTGAAAATCCAAGAATTGATCCAAACAAGACTTCAAGAGAATTGGTAGGGTGCAGTACAAATAAGGAAGGATCTTACATCTCTAATGAAGAGAAATTTGATAGGAGATCAGCTTTTGATGATGCTTAGATCCTAGAATCTGATGTCAGCAATTATTCCACCAATGATGGAGTTGGGACTATGTTGATATCTCCTCAAGGAGATATTCTTCCTTCATGCAATTTGTAAGTCAGCAACACCAATAACACAGTTGGATGCAAATCTCTATTGCTCAAATTGAAAACTGCTCAAGATGAAGAGATCAAACTCCTCCACATCAAAGGAGATTCTAAGCTGATAGTTTGTTAGGAATTTGATGTGGACCATCCAATCACGTGCTAGACTGAACTAGAAGAACAACCAATTATAGTAATGGACCATGCTCTTGCAAATCAAAATTAGGCAAAGAAACCCTTCACCAAGAAAGCAAGGAGTTATGGATTTCAAATTGAAGACCACATCCTGCCATGGGACAAGAAGAACAAAAAGCTAAGAGGAAGACACAAAAAATTGGTTTCTTGGTGGAGAGCACCATTTGGCCATCACCGTTTCTGGGGACAAAATGTCTTCTTACTGGTTTATCAGGATAGAGCACTATTTTCATTGTCTCTTAGGAAGTAGCATCTAAAATACTTCAATTTTTGAAGTATCAGATCATTTCATCTATACATATGTATATTTGTATAGTTTTTAATTTTGTTTTGTTTTGTTTGTTTTCTTTTTTGATGCTTTTCATTTTTGGGCATCATGACTCCGTAGCCCAGTGGTACACATGAAGACACTAGATATTTTGGATCTTACTCCCTTCAATTCTTTTTGCCATTGATAGAAGTTCCCCAACTAGAGCCAGCTATTGTCCCCCAAAAAATATCACTCATTTTTGGGACAACATTTAAATTATTTTGGTCCTAAAAACCAAAATTATCTCTTCCCTTTCCAAAATTTGTCTTGGGCATTCAAATTCCTCATTTTTCAAGCTTCTCAAGAATCTACAGACTTTGCAATCTTGAATATATGAACTCTACAGGAAGAGAAAATCTATAGACTCTACAGGGCAAGTTCAATGGGCTTTACAAGTTGATTTCTATGGACTTGGTTTCTACGGACTCTACAGGAAGGTTCATTTCTATAGGTTTAAAGGCTTCTGCAAGTGGGTTCAATCAAAAGAATCAGTTTCCAACACTTAGTCATTTTCAGGATTGGTTTAGCACCTTGGTTCAATCAAAAATGTCCATCAAAAAACATCTAAGCAAGGATCCAATCATTGAACCATTGAATCATTAAACCTTGAACCATTTTGGTTCAATGGGTTCAACAAGTTCAAAGGTTCAACATCATTGGCAAGATTTAAGTGCTTCATCAAGGTTCAAGGTTCAACAGCTTCAAAACACTTATCAAAGAGAAGAAGGCTTGAACCATTAAACCGTTGAACCATTGAACCACTTTAGTTCAAAGGTTCAACGGGTTCAAGGTTCAACAGGTTCAATGCATTTGGTTCAACAAAGGAATTTCCAAAAGACTTAGCCAAATCGAAGGGAATGAACCATTGAACCAAACCTTAGTTCAACAGTTGGTTTAATGCTTTGGTTCAATCAAATAGTTCACTCAGTTGGTTCATCCGCTTGGTTCAAATCTTGGTTCATCAGCTTAGTTCAAAGCTTCGTTCATCGGCTTGGTTCAATCAAAGGGATCATCAGCTTAGTTCAAAGCTTGGTTCAAAGCATGGTTCAAATCTTAGTTTAATGGTTGGTTTAAAGGAGCGGTTCAAAGTAAAATTTCAAAAGAGCCTCCCAAAGGACAAGTGCCCTTGTGGAGGGCACTTGGTCGACAAAAGTACCCTTCAAAAGGGTCATTTTCAAGGAAGCCGCAAAGGTAATTCTTTCAAATTTTTGTTTAAGGTACTCAAAAAAGAATAAGGCAAGAAATAATTCTTTCAAACTTTTTGTCTAAAGGAATTCCTTCAGACAAAAATTCTGAAGGAATTCAAGAAAGAAGCTGCAGGCAAAAATCCTGAAGAAATTTTCAAAGAGACAAATCAATCAAAACAATTCTACAAACTTTTTGTCTATGAGAAGTTGTTCACAAACTTTTTGTCCATAGGAAAATGCCCACAGAGAAAGCTCAGGGAAAATGCTCATGGAGAAATCCTAGGGAAAATTCCCATGGAAAAATCCTGGGGAAAAAGTCTGCAGGAATGTCCTCGAGAGACTCCAAAGAAAAGGCCACCGAAGGGAAGGTGCCCTTATGGGGGACTCTCAGCTGCCAACTTAAAGGACACTCCCCCAAAGCTGAAGGGTCACCTTCCCTTTGGGAGGATGAAAAATAGGAAAGCCAAAGAAGGACCAAGGGGTGATGCGCCTGAAGACATCAAATTCAAGAACAGTGAACTAGCCATTAGAAATTTAAGCGTATTGATGGGTGCGTGAACATCAATTTCAAAGCTCATAAAATTTTTGTTGATCCTTTTAATCTATAGACCAGAATGCATTCACAAGCTTTAAGGCCAAGATCAGTAGGAAGTGATTAAGGAATAGAGTATCAAATTGAATCAAGGACCCAATTCAATTAATCAAAAAAGGAGGAATGATGAAGAAGGATCAGATCACCAGGTGGACATTGAAAGATGCAAAATTTCAATAGCACGACTTGTTTCTCTGCATTGAGAAAAGCAAATGGATAGATGCCCCTAAATTCTAGCCTATATTCTTAACAAATTTTAATGTAACATGATGTGTTACTATTATCGATTCCTTCTTGAAGAGGCTATATAAGGGACTCTCTTTTATTGTAAATGGATCTCTTTTTGACAATCATAAATGAAACTCTACCCAAATTGAAAGGCATTACTAAGACTTTGAGCTCAGATTGTTGATCATATTTTGGTATTGGAATAAGAAAGCAAGTGACTTTTCAGACTTTGTGCTATAATATCTTTGTTGTTGGGGAAACTATTCTTATGTCTTTTTCTTTAATATATTTTCTATTCCTTTAATTCAACAAGTAGAATTAGTGAAAGTAGTCAAGAAGGTGTCCTGAAGTCAACTATGGAGAGACTTTGTGCCCCCATAATTGCCTTTAGTGTGTTTTCTTTTCATTTCTATGTAAAGGACCTTGGGATGACTTTGTGCCCTCATTATCCTTCGTATCTTACTCTTGAGCAATTCAGGTGGAGACTTTGTGCTACATCTCGATTTGTTGGTTACTACATCTTTGGTTACATGTTGCTTTTACTACCAGGAGTATTCTTGTGGCTTGTTGAATAGTACTTCTGAAAGAAGAGGAGTTCTTTCTATCATTTCCCTTGAGTATTTCCTTTGATTTGCATGCATCATCTCTGAAGAAAGAGAGATGGATGGTTTGTCCTACCCTTGAGTATTATTTTTTGTTTATATATATAAATATATATATATATATATAGCATATCCATATGGAGCCTCCCCTTGATGAGAGGAGAGATTAGTCCCCTTTTGATGTGGTAAACCTACACATTTGGATGACCAATCTTCCTACTTTGGCTGATCAGACCTATTTTTTAATCAGTACGTTGATCGACAAAATATTCAACCAACAATCTGGAAACCATATCAACAACTAGATTTTATGGAACTACTCAAACCAAGGTAAAACCTTTAGGGTACATAGATTAACAAGCATATTATATAGTCTAATTTCTTGTAAATGGTTCATAAAGATCTGACCACCATTCCTATAAAACCAAACATAAAATGGAATCTGACTGATTGTAGAAGGAACCCCCAAGATTAATTTATTTGAAACCTCTCTTATTGACCATACCAAGTATAAACTTGAAGACTATTTATGTGTGTTTAGAAGGGTGAAAAAGAAACAAAATGGTTTTAGCTTAGAATTGGCACTTTAAAAGAATTTAAAACATATAATTAAGCTAAAGGCATGTGAAGAGACATTCTTTGACCTCATCCCATGTGTCACACTCCCTTGTGCACCATATAAGTGCCAAACTCTTCCCTTTTCAAAGGAAACTACTCTTTCTTCTAAATAACCTATCACTTTTAATTTAGTAACAATTACTAAATACTTATGAGGACACATGGGATATTAAATCACCTTTTAGAACATTCACATTTCCTAAAGAGGCCATACAACTCATTGTAATTCTCTATTTTGACCTTCAAAATGACTCAAAATGATATATTGACTAATATGACTAATGACCAAGGATAATGCGACATAAAATGACCTATGATATACATTTTAACATAATATTAGACCCATAAAACACATAAAAAAATAATTTTTTACCTATAGGGGTCCTAATTTGACCTACATGGTCAAATTTGGTCAACACTAGGTACTATTAAGAACCAAGTGGCTATATGTGCTAGTCTAACCTATAATGGAAGCACAATCTCCCTGATGGATCTTTGAACATGACCATTAAAACCAATAATAACTATGTTTGTGTGGAATATTTCCTCCTCTGAATACCCCAAATATTGTAAAAGTCTCATAGTATACATGAAAATGCTTTACCCATTGTCAACCATAACACTCTGGATAGGATGATGATCTATGTATGCTCATACAAAGAGTGCATGTAATTTTTTATCATCAACAATCTCATGGTCTAAAAATGTGATGAGTGGTCTATATGTAACTTTAATTTGGCATATATCAATGATCTTGTTTAATGGTTGTGTGTCCTCTATAATAGTATGATATGAGGTTGGTGGTGGATGTCCCTGATATGTGTAATGAACACTTGAAGCATACCCTACCTCATTGTGTGATTTTGAAATGGATTTAAGAATATATTTAATGTCTTAGCTTCCATTTTTTGTACTTTTTGTGCCTCTATCAATGTACCCACATTAATAACATTAACCTCAATCAAATCTTGTATCTTATATTTTAGGTTTATAAATCTATTTGTTATATGGCTTGGTTCCCTACGGTACTCACAAAATGCATTTGAATCATATATTTTTAGAATAGGTTGTGTTGTGTCAACCTCTTTAATGGGAGGGAGATATATGGCACTGCATTCTAATATATTTAATAAAACTCATGTTGATGACTCTGGAAGGTTGGTAAAGATTCAGTGCTAAGGATCTGATAAAACTAAGCAAGGAGATGGCTATGAAGCTATGCTAACTATTGTTTTTTTATCACTCTTATTATCAGTGGCCCTTACCTTGTATGGAGTCTTATTTAATCTCTTAGTAGTTTATTTTGATCCATTGGTATATTTTAGTTTTCCCATTGATAGAATCTTCCTTTACTTATTTGACTATATTTGAAGATATCTTGAAGACCTTTATCTACCATGGGGCTGGTCAATTTAGCTAATATAGTCTTGTATAGTAAGACATATTATATGATATGTTCATTTGATTTTTTTTTTAACTATGAAACTTGATCATATGAGATCTTGTTAATGATATTGATGGAGAAGTGTGCTAAAAACATGTATGCCAAAGGATTGAATGTTGTGATAAGATGATTGGGTAAGTCATAAAACCACTATAAGGTATAATAAATAAAACTACATGGAAAAAATTTGTGAAAATCTAATCATTAGACACATAATCTAAACATGTTATTTGAAAATCTCAGAGATGGTGCTCTAGGTCACCCTTGCCATCATATAATATAGGTTTATGTGCCACAAATATAGATAGCAAGGGAGTTTTTACTATGTGGTATGCTAAAGGTGTATGATACTCATGAATAAGGTATTTTAACACCTTATCCTGAATAGTATTCACCTTTTACATAAGGGATTGTACATCTAGAGTGGAGGAGATAGCCACAAGAGCTATAGATGTCACTAAAGGTTGTTGAATTACAATTTTTGGATATGTTAGCTGAGTTGGCCCTACTGTAGGTGTAACAATGTTATTAACTAGGGGAGTTTAAAATTGATCAATATTTTATTTTTGGAGTCTTTCTTGAATAATAGTGATGAGATCATCTTGTATATATGAATGTTTGGACATAAAATCTTGAAATTATTTCTTGTCGGTCTCATCAAATTAATTATTGAATTATGCCATTGAGGTTTGGGATGTAATAAAATAAGTGGTTATATATTTTTAACCTTTACATAATTTTAATCTAAGAAAGATTTTTAAAAATAAATATTGGAAAAAATATAAAATTTTGGAACTAAAATCTAAGCATAGGCACAAAAAGGATACAAACCCTAAGATCATCTAGGGTTAAGGTTTGAGCAATGTTCAGAGTAAGTTAGGTTCACCAAAAATTTTAACCTTTTATGGTTTAGCTTATGTAAATCCTATGTCTGATTAAAAGGACAATTACACTAAATAAAATAAATAATATGCATAAAATATCCACTAATTTGTTATATAATTGACTAGCTTTAACTTTTCTAAAAATAGCAATAAATAGTGTAAATAAAGACTTATTTAGAAAACACTTGATATAAATGATCTAAGTGTGAGAAACTGAGATGGAAATCGATCTGAGTGTCATCAACTAGATTTATGTGTCATAACCCTTCCTAGATAGTAGCTCCATATTTGGATAGTAGCATCATGTGGCTCTAGTATCCTAATATTGGTGTTAATATCCTTTATGCATGACTATCCCAAACTTTTGGGTGTACCTATGTCTATATTTCTAAGGTATATTCTTATGTATATAAATTATTGAAAATTTTATTGTGCTTATAATGATTAATTTATGGTGAAAACCCTAATCCTCCTTATAATTAGGGTATGATCTTAAAATTGTTTTTTTTAGTAGGATAGGCTAGACATCCTCAACACCCCACTGTGAAGAGAGTTTCCTACATACTAATACTCTAAGGAGGGATCAATCTCAATGTATCTCTCCCCACCTAAGTGCTGGTGCAAGTGAAAGTGATGCTAGTATGATAATGGCCTTAAGTGTGATTGATATTGTAAATCTTAAAAATATGAGCTTATGGTTGTTGTAGATGGTAGTATGTAGAAGTAGGGTATAATAGGGATTGATCACCTTAATTTTGTTCAAATTATTTCATGTTTTAATAGTTATTTTGCATCTAATTTCCATCTAGTGGATATAAGTCTAAAATTCATGTATTTATAGTGTTTTATTGCTTGTACAGATAATAAAAGATTTCTAAGATGAATTTTGAAGGCTTTTAATTTTGAAAATATATTCTTTCAAGAAAGTTATGGTAAAGGGAATATGTAGATTTTTGGGGATGCTAGTGCCACATGGCTCTAGTGTCCTTAATACAACACTAATGTCCAACTGGTAGAACACTAAACACAAAGATCTAGGATCAAGAAATTAAGGTCTTAGACTACATTTGATCTAACTAGGGACTGTAGTGGCCCACACAAAGGATGGATAAGTGTGATAATATTATCTAAGATAGGTTTAGGGTTAAGTTAGGGATCTGTAGTCTCAAGTATCACTTTTAGCACTCAAATACCACTTTTAAGCTATTACACTCACTCATATATAGTGATATTCATGTGTGTATCAAATATGATATGTAATCTACCAAACATGTGATAAATAACATAAATGAATAATGAAAACTAATAAACATTAATTTTTAGGTCTTGATTTTGATTTTTTTTAATATTTTTATTTTTAAATTTTTTGAAATATTTTAAACAAATATATAAATTTCAATAGAGGATCCCATAAAGGGGATGGTCATGTGTAAGTCATGTATCAATTATGGAGTGGTCACTCATCATGTTTAAATATTAGCATATATAATTAGATCTATATCTAAGGAATTATCTTGGGATGTAATAACCATCATCATCATAACTCAAAGGATATTGTGTATGATGAGTAACTCTTAGTAGTATAGTATCCTATGAAATCTATTATATATTATGATAAATATGTGATTTTTTCATTGTGTAACACTATGATCTATTTTTAAAACTAGCTTTTGATGTGATATAGTATAATGGTCATTGAGAATCCTCAATAACTCTTTGAGAAAATGGGCATTGAAGCACTAGTCATATAGGAAATTAAAATAATTTCCTTTGAACTATCTAAATATAAGTAACCTTAGTAGGTTTTATATCTGATTGTAAATAATGATCCTAATGAGGTGGAATAACTATCTACATAGCATGATCCTGAATAGGTGAAACAACCAACTATGGTTGTGGTGGGGGTGAAGGAGGCCTAACACAAAATCTAAAAAAAAAAAAATCACCATGGAGATCATGCCATTAATATTACATGTAGGTTACCATAAATTTAATGAGAAACAAAAATTTAGGACATGCTTTCAATATATCCATTTCAAAAGATCAAAGAATCTATGTATTTTTCATGTGTGAGCACAACTAAGACTAAATTAACACCCTCATGTATGCATAAGTGGGAAGATCATGAATTTATTATTGAAATCATAATAACATGTTGACATAAACATTGAATATAATACTAGTAGGTCTTTCATATATTAATTATAAAACGGAAACTACCCTTGGTATAGTATTTCCTTATCCTTAATGTTTAACAAGCCAAGGTCATTCCATAATTCAACTAATCAATGTCCATTAAAAAATGATAAGGTAATAAAAACCATTCATACCCCATGGAAATATGACTCACCCATGCTTCTCACATACAAATATACATGAGTCTCATTGAAAAACCCACACATGTTAATAATATACAGCTAAAATTATCACTCTAGGATTTGAGTCATTCCCATGAACATCCACAATACATCATGACTAAATACCCCATGTTGGATTTAAAATACAAGTCACCAATAGATAATTTTCAATTTCCTCTATACTGAGATCAATATTTTTTAAAATTCCCTCAAGTGACCTACCCATATAGGCTAACAACAAGTAAGTGATGTTCATCCCAACGTGATCATTTGTCAAGGAAATAGAAATGGATTAGCCAAGGTTTTAGGTGAGTCCCAAATCATTTCAAGGAAATTTATGTCTCTTCAACTAATCCAAATTGACTTATTTCCAAATAATATTATTATCTCCTATCACATTTGGACCACAAAATAGAGTGTATTCTTATTTTTTCCTTTAAAAGGTTAAAGGTCCTAGAATCATTTATGAGATAAATCACAATTTAGCTCAAAATAAAATAAGATCATATTGGTTATTTAATAAATATAATTCAACTTATTCCCCATATATCCTTAGGATGAAACCTATGCTCTAACACCAACATCAATAATTTCAAAAATCAAGCTCAAAAACCTTTTCACACAAGTATCTTAAGAACTTAATGTGGTCATACTTGAATATGGGCCCACAAAAAAATAGCATGCATGTTATGCTACCCATTCTAGTAGTAGATTATTTTTTCAATACATATCACTAGAATATATAATCACACTAATGTAGTTTCAATCCTTAGTGGAGACTAATAAATAGTAGGGTTTACTAGGACATAGCAAGTTATGATTATCTAGTCTCTAAGGTACCAATCACTTAAGGGTTGTTTGTTCTTGACTGATTTTTTAAAACATGATGTCTCTCATAAATAATAGAGTCATAAGACTCAATAAAATTGGTTTCAACCCTTATTTATCTCCTTAATATTCCAATATTAAATTATATTTGTATACTAAACATGGTCTTACATAAATTGGCATCATATAAGTTAAATCATGATACAAAATATCTCAAGATCAAATGATCAGACTACAAGGACTTGATTTTAAATAAATTAAATCATGTCATGGATTTATTGGGTTTCTATTAATCACTCTTAAGTCTCATTTAAAAATATTTCATAATATAAACTTGAAGGACATGCTTAATCATGTTGCATTTGGAAACAAATAAGTCCCAATTTACATTATATCATAATGCAGAATTTTGATCTAGTTTACACTTTCAATGCCAAAATTTATCACATTCAAACTAGCATGGAATCAAATATGAATATATGTTCCTTATTATAAATGAGAACCACCAACTAGTGTATCACCCATTAAGTAGTGCCTATGACTAATCAAGTGTTGATTAATCTCAATTAACTAATGTTATAAAATTAAAACTATTTTTGAGGTAGATATATAACTATCCAAGTTAAAATATTCATGTTACTACCTCTAAGAATTCATTATGAACATCTTAATCCATTTACTTCTCCCAAGTAATTGTATTGTATCTCAAGTTGTGTATTAAAATTATCATTACATAGAGAGGGATATCTAAGTTAAATTTTTACCCATTCAATAAGTAAGGCTAATAATTTAATGGAATATCATAACCCATACCACACTAGGGGTTAATCAAATTCAAAACATCTCTATTTATTCACTTAGTTCCTATACAATTTCATGATCTTGTAAGCTTTATTAACTAATTCTTAAGAGTTGAAAATATTCATTCATTCAAAATAGAAAAAATAAGAAATGGAAATATCAAAAATCATATTAATATAAATATTTAATAATCATTTATATAGTTATAAATTATTAAATATTTATATTAATATGAGTTCAAAAATTGATTTTTCTATGTTATACATACACAACTATATAATAATTTTTAAAATAGTTCCATTTTATAAAATAAGTTGTTATAATAGAAATCATTCCTCAAGAAAAAATAGATAAAGTAAATTTTAAATGTAAATTCACAAAAACATCCCAAGAAAAGTTTCAAGAGTTTTGTCTTACCATATAATCTACATTAAGTAACATGCAAAAAAATTAAACATATATTGTCAATGACATTTCCCTATAAGTTGATTAAAGTTTCATTTAAAGCACCATAAATTTAAGAAAAACAAACCCATTAGTTTAAATATTTAAGAGAGTTTGAATAAGGTTTGAACAAAATCTCTAATCCAAATCTCTATAAGATACAACAATATAACACCCAAGGGATAATCACACCAAGAATAACACCACAGGTTTTTGAAAGAAACACATTAAACCAAAAATGGTAATTTTATTAACATAAAATTATAATCAAGAACATAGTAGAGATATATATAAATGATACTTAGTATTTCAAAATAGAACCAAATATCAATGAGACTAAGCATTGTCTTATTTTATAATAAGAATCACTCCAAAAATTTTCACATCCCAATAAGATTCTTACATGGCACAAATTGTTGTAAACATTTATTGATATAAAAACCCATTATATGTAATGTATATGCATCTATATATCATTATGTGTATTCATGCACCTAAGCATAAAGGTATATACATATATAGGTAGATATAAAAATATATTGTTAATATAAGACAATTAAAATAAAATTCAAATTAAAACTAACTCAAACTTAGTCCATTTGTATTATCCTTATCATGGATTCATTCGGATAGATAAATCAAGGTTTATTTCTTATCATATCTCAAAGCTTAAAGGGAAATAAAATGAAATTCATGTGTATAAGACGAAATCTTCCTACTAGTGCCTTCCTATCCCATTCTTCCAATGCTCCACTATTATCCTTCCAACCACAAGATCTCAGTGTGCATTATACCTTCATTCCTCTTTATTTTATCCATGCACGCCTTAACATGAATTTAGAAACATCATTTTAAATAAGAAAAAATAATCATAATCACTTAGTATGGTTGCATGAAATAATAAAAGGCTCCCTATTTCTTTGTTACTTTCTAGGTTTTACCAAAACCATAGCATTCACCTTTATTCTTCATGCTTGATAGTTGATATTTATAAGTTTCAATTCAGCCTTCCATTTTTTAATTTTATATATATATATATATATATATATATATATATATATATATATATATATATATATATTATATAATCATAAATGATGTCCAAGCCAATGATATGATAATGTTTTTATCTCAAAATATTATATATACACCAAACACTTATAAAGTTATTTTAATATAGTAATAAGCATTAGCATTTAAGTTATATTAATTTTTAAGTGATTAAGTTCCAATGAAACTCTAGAGTCACTTTCAACCATGATGGTGTAGGATACAATGCCTCACAATCCTTGCATACTTGTCCATCTATACCATCCATCCAACATAAATCAAGGTGCCCGTGAGGTATGATACCATAACTCTTCCTAAGATATACCAACCCCATCTAATTGATGACAACCAACACGTGAATAATATTATAAAAAACACAAGTTACCACATGGGATATAAATTAATAGTTATGAACATCATAATATGAGAGAAAACCACATCACCAATCTTGGATGCCCTAATCATGTGGCATAAGGTGGATTTAGTATATTAAAATCTTGAATTAAGATAGAACATCTAGTTTTATCTATGGATTAGTTCTTAAAACTTATTGAAACATTGTGCCTTATATTTCAACATCACTTGGAACCATAGGCCAAAAAGGTAGATATGATAGTAGCATCAATAAATAGAAGTCATGACTTCATTATATGATCACATATTCTTGTAATGATCCTCAAATTGTTGGTGAAGACAACACATGGTGCAGATTATAGTTTTTATATCATGCTTTTCTAATATTCCCACATCCTCCTAGATCAATCACCCATCCTTGAATAACAATGGTCCCCATTTCAATCAATTTCAAAAGAATATGTGTAAATTGTAGTTAACATGCACTTCTCTAAACCATTTTCAATATGAAGGCACTTGGTCTGATTTGATGATCTATAAAATAATAGTCCCTTAATGTCTAGTTCATTTGACTCTAGCATCAATTACTTGATTCAATTTATGTGGGGTGTTGCAAGTAAGGTTCATATTTATCTATTGAAGTGTCTTTATAACATCTAAAGTATATAGGAAATATGTAAAATAATGGTTCAATATATTTTAATTAAATAGTAGGTGTAAACCTAGGTAGGAAAGAAGATTAATCTTGAAAATTTCATCTCTTATTTGGTTGATGATGGACTAAGACCCATACCAAAGTGTAAAAACACTATAGTATAGGTCATGTCAGTCTTTCCTTATGTAATTAAATCTATACTAGGTCACCAACATGAAAGGTGGAAGGAGTTAGGTGTTAACCATGGTGTTGATTTTATTTCACATTGGTCATATACATAGTATTTTTAACTTTTTATTGAATGTTTTTAATGTGCCTAATGAAATTTAAAATATTGGTAGTAGAATAATATTTTAAAATGATAGTGTATATGAATGACAAGTGTGCAACTTATAGTATTTTATATAGTGTATATTATTTTATATGTGTTGATTGATCCTTTGACAAAGCCAATAATTAGGAAGGGATTGTTAATACTTGTTTCTCCTAAAAGGATATTTGTGCAAGAAAATATCCCCAAGGTCTTGGTTACAAAGTCCTGGTATGCATGGCAACTCATTTAGCCCATTGTGACCATTCCATATAGTGGGTATGTGTGAGTATTTTAGACAAATCAATATGCATTTAAATTATGAATTAATGCCTATAAAAACATTAGAATTAATTAACTATGTGAATACAATTGATTCAAACATGTTTATAGCATATGATATTTAACAATGCAAAAATATCTATAAAAAAATAACATGAAATCAAGATAAAGCATTAGATTCAAATTTTAACTCAAAAACTAAACTAACAAACCTAATAATAAAAACAAAAGAGAGAAGGATAGGGAGAAAAGAAGAGAGCCTAATTTATAATGGATCAATTTGTTCCTCTTGAATATAAAAATCCTCAAAGAAACTAGTCCTTAGCTAATCTAGAACTAGAATAACTTTATCTAGGGATGGTGTAAGATCCTATGGAAAAAAGTAACAGTGCTAATGAGGAAAATAGGGTAACCATATAGATGCACAAACCAAGTTTATCAAATTACAAGGATTTCATATTAAGATATTTTCATGAAAATTTATTAAGACTCATCAATACTTGGTTGGACTATAGAGTCATCCTCAAAAAGCCTCGAATCAGTAAGTCAACCTAGAAAAAAATATGATACATCAAATAAGAATGATTGGTCCACTACTCTAATGCTAAGACTAAAAAGAGCCAGCCAAACATAACCTTCTCTAATCTTAAAAAAGACTATCCCTTAATACAATGTAGGTATTGATCTTTTATAGACCTCCAAGTCTATGGAGCTTCAAATTTATCCCATTACTATAGTGGTTACAAGAAATAATAAATGTGATTAAAATATGTAGTTGAGGCTTATGATAGACATGTTAGATCGACCATGCCCTGGTAGAATATAAAGGTGTGCCCATGCTTTACAACATTAGTAGATCCCCATTCTTTTCAAGATGGTGCTATTATATATTTTATATTTTCCATGATTCAAACATGCCTATCACAATATTATTATTTTTCCTATCCACTCTAACATTGAAGTGTTTTGACTGTATACTTAGGTCTATAGTTTGTGTTCAATTTTGCTCATTATGTGAACTGCTTTGTATTAATCTAGATTTTGATAGTCAAATGGGCTAGGCCATCAATATTAGTTCAAAATATTATAATGACATCACTTCCACATGGATCTTTATCATCTTCTCTTTCCATTCCCCTCATTAGGTTATTGGCTTTACCTTTCAGGTCTCACTTTTCCACTTGATAGCTTTTTAACACACCCAAGATTTACTCTATGATTTGCTTTTGTCATTTTCATGGTCACGTGGATTATTATTATCCTCTTATGATCTTCATGCCTTTGGGATAATGTTTTAATAACTATAATCTCTTGGTATTCCAAGATGGTTTCATGTGGAATCTTATCATGGCCTCGGGGCCATGGGCCTTTGTCAATGTTGATCAACCCCTAGGATTCTATTTTAATTCCTTAATACCCCTAAGGTTTTGAGTTTCTAAGCTTCTAAGGTTCTAAGACTTTGTTAATTCCTTCAATCCTTCATGCTCACAAGATTATAAGAGGGTAACTCATGGAATATTCTCAAGACCTTGGGGCTTTAGAAAGATTTAGTCATTTTTCCAAAAAAAAATTGCCTCTAAAATTATGCGTCAATGAGATTTAGACATGTGGAAGAATATGGAGGTCCCAAGAATATTTAAAACCTATGATAAAACACATAAATTCTCTAAGTAACTATCTAAATTATAATGTCCTTTTCAACAAAAAAAACTATGCTAAAACAAAATAATCAACTTTTAAATTTAAAATGGATTGGGATAGTCAATTGCCCATTCAAACAAAGACCTTGACTGTAAATCAAAATGAATTAACTTAGATCATTGTGATTTAATGTAATACAAACATATTAATGAGATAATGAGTGTATTAGTTAATCAATTTAAATATTTATTTTACATAAATATTTACCCTATATTGATGCATATAGATATTAAATTAAATCAATACAAGACTAAAGACTATATATAAAGGCTTCATCATTTAGACTTAGTCTATTCAATAGAAAAAGGATAGGCCAACCAAATAGTTAAGAGAGAATAAGACTAAACTCCATATCAAAAAGAGGTTTCATGACTACAATCATAAAATTGGGTGTGTTAGTGAATGAAAACAAAAAATGGTGACTCATGTTAGTAGATATTCCTAAGTATCTAAAGAATCCAAAATCTCTGTTATTGCACCCAAAAAACAAACATTAGATACAAATGATGAATTGAGACAAGATTAAAAAATAAAATCACTAAATTATACCTCAATACATGACATACTTATCTTTAATCCCATAAAAGACCATTTGTGTGTGTGATCAAATGAATAATTCATTTTTTACATGCACACACAATAGTTTGGATTTGTATAAATGACTAGAACTTTTGGAAAGGAAAGATTTAGATACTTGGCATGGGGGAATGGAATTGGAATCAATTTTATAATAACCAATCATCTATAGCCATAATAGATATACCTTTGGTCCCTTGTTAAGGCCTTGCTCCACTACCAACCATGATAGAAAACCAGTGGTGGAGATTACCAAGATCACCTTTTTGAGGAGAAATTTTAGATTTTATATTTTTCACATTCAATTTAAAATTAGGTTTTAATTGTTTTATGTCTATGGAGGGTTAGGTATCAATCCATGGGTTCATGTAAAATCAAAAAGTTCATAATTAGCTAAGATAAACCCAAAAATACAATGTTATATTTTCTTTAGACGTTTTAATTAAGTGTATAGATGGATTTAACCAAGAAAATAAACCTTTATAAATCCACACATTCTATTTTTAATAATTGGACTTTATCAATCTGAAAATTCACAAGAGATTCATGATATTTTTATGCAATTGTTCAATAAATATAAACTTTTATGCCTTGAGTTTCATTCATGTTGTTTACTTACCATCAGGCTTGTCATTTCATTTATTTCATTAATGGGAGGAACCTCAAGGCCAAAAGATAAGGACTAGACAAAACAAAATAAGAAAGGTAAATTAAACTAGCAGTAAGGGATAAGAAGGAAAAGAGTATAAAATAAACAAGAAAGGACAAGAGAAAAGTATTTACATATGTTTTCAAGTAAATTCATGTTTGAAACTAGTTAGACACCTGTGTTACAAGATTTTGAGAAGGTAAAAGGATAATATTACTATATTATTTGTTACCCTTTATGATATAATACACTATCCCATAATGATTTTATAATGTTTATTTTATGCAATTTAAACAAAGTTAGAACATAATATTCAACATTATGTTTACACCTAGCTTGTATAAAGCATGAGGATAAGTGAAGAGAAATACCTCTACCCACACTAAAAATTGAGATGAGGATCAAGGTTTAACATTCATACATACTTAAATGATGTGTGTATCTAACATAGTATATGACTTTTATTTGTTACAACCAATTTATATAGCAATCTATGGTTATTCTTTTACTAAATGGGATAATTTGACTACATCTTCTTATTCATTTTTGTCATTTGAAAGGCATGGGATTAACCCAAATTCTTCCTTTATCAAATACCTTATGAACTTATCATTAGTATTTGAGGTATGTGGGGAGTTGGTATGAATTAGATTACTCTCAACTTACATCCCCATTGGCATTATTGTTTCATCTAGGACACAATGTTTTTGTTCTTCCCCTTTGACTACCTCTACTACTGAAAAGAATGCTTGAGTTTTATTGACTAGTTTTAAGGTTAGGCTAAATTAAGGACATAGATCAATCATTTTGAGTCCCTCAACCTCCTCTAAAAATAATTATTAAAATTAGAATTGGATTTATTCTTCTTGGCACAAGGAACCTAGATCATCTTGGATTCATTCAATTTTATCTCCCTCTAATGATGAGGGTGAAATTGCACTATTTAAATAGAGTTATTGATCATCTTAGACTAGATTTTTAAATATAGAGATGGAGGTGACATAAGATAAGGATGATTTAGATGCATAACATGCACATTCCTAATATATCTCTTCTAGTCCTTAGAATTTTTAATTTGACTAATCATAAAAGGATTATAATTCTTCTTCTTGGGCAAGAAGTTCTCCATCCACTTGCTTCTCAGCCACTAGGTTACTTGCAACCTCAAATGCAACTTCACCATCAGATTCCTCATCATCTCTATCTATCCTTAAAATAATATATCATGATTTTAAGATGGAATAATATAAGTGTGCATGATCATCTCATCCTTAACCCTACATCCAGGTTCATATACTCCTAATGATGTATTTAGGAATGTAGCCTCATAACTTGGGTTAGTCATTATCTAAGGTTCTCTTACAATAAATGGTAAGTAATTATGATAAGTATAAAAATAAACTTGAATATAATCATAAGTAAAAAAAACATGTTATTTATATATTATATCAATATAATCAAGTGCATTAAAACTAATAATGGGGTTCTCATTTATTGGAGGAAGATTAATCTGGTTGTAAACCTGAGGCATTACATTGTATGGTACATGATGTATCATGGGATAATTTTCAAGTATGTATCTTGAAGGACCTTAGGGATAGACCCCTACTTATCCCAATGGATAATAAGGTTGAGCACTATAGCCATATGGCATCGAATAGTACTCTATTATGTAATCCTCTTCATAGGTCAAAGCCAAAGATACGAGGGCAATTGGGTTTCTTATAATGAACTTTGTATTTAAAGGATATAGATCATTGAGTTAAAATTATATGGCTAAATCCTCTATTTATAGTAAAGTATCCTTTAACCTAGTATATAGCTGATGGAACCTATGGTTGAATATGATAGTTGGCTTATTAGGCTCTTTATGAGCCATGAAAAACTAATAAAATAAGATAGAAGGGTTAATGGGAACATTAAAATGGTTGAGGAGTAGATTTTAAAATAGGTCACATATTGTGATGCACCCTTATGGTAGTCCCAAGTACCAAGAATATGTTATTTAATCCAATGAGAAGGGGAATAGGTGATAAGCCACATCTTTATATTAAATCTATCTTCTGATAATGGCTTCTTTAAACTCTTAGATGTGTTCCTTAGCAATGTTGACCCCATTATGGATATACTAAACATAGAATTTTAAGAATTTATTAGGAAAGTCATGGGAAGGTCCTAGAACATTCACATGATAGCTACATCCTCCTAGCCAATTTAAGGCCATTATAGGACTTAGATAATCAATTTTTTAATTCTAAGAACCTTGAAAACAACTAAAAAACTACTTAAAAACACAAGACATGTTTGAAATACATCAGTCAGGCTCTCCTTCTAGAAATATACATGTTTATTGGTCCTTTAACATAGATAATAATTACTTAGGATTTATTAATCCATGTCTCTCTTGAAAGGATATTTATACAAGCAAATCTCCTTGAGGTCTTGGTTACCAAATCTTGGTTCAAAGCGTAACTCAATTGGATCATTATGACCATTCCATACAAGAGGCATGTGTGAGTATTTCAGAAAAATAAATATACATTTAAATTATGAGCTAATGCCTAGAAAACCAACATAATGATTTAACTATGTGAATGTATATGATTCAAAGACATTTATAGCATAATATATTTAATAATATGAAAGTGTCTCTAAAAAAAGAGCATGCAATCAAAATAAAGAATTAGACTCAAATTACAACTCAAAAAATTAAACTAACAAATTTGATAAGAAAATTAAAAGAGATAAGGGAAGGGATAAAAGTAGAGATCCCACTTTCTAATAGACCAGTTTGTTCCCTCTTCAGTATAAAAGTCTTCAAATAAACCAATCCTTAGCCATCTAGAACTAGAACAACTTTGGATAAGGATGGTGCGAAAGTATGTGGAACTAATTAGTAGTGCCAACAAGGAAAATAAGGTCACCATATACATGTGATACCAAGTCTATCAAATGACAAAGCTTTCAAGTTAAGATATTTTCATGAAGGATCATTTGGGATTCATTAATACTCTATTAGACTATAGGACTCGACCTCAAATAACCTTAACTCAATAAGCTAATCTAGAAAATAAGATGATACATCAAAGAAGAATTACTAGTCCACTAATCTAATGTTAAGACTAAAAACATGATGATATATCAAAGAATAATTACCAACCCTTAATACAAAATAATGACTAATCTTAGATAGACCTACAATTTTGTGGAGTTTAAAATCCATCCCATTATTGGGGTGGTTATAGGCAATCATCAATGTGAATGTAAAATTTAATTGAGGATTATAATAAAAATGCCATCTTGACCATGCACTGACACAATATGAAGGCATGCCCATGATTTATATTAGTAGTAGATACCTATGCTTTCTCAGGATGTTTCTCTTGGTTATTATATCCTTGTTATGATTCAAATGTGCCTATCACACTATAATTAATGTTCTTATCCACTCTCACATTAAAGTCTACTAATTTTATACTTAAGTCTAGAATATTTATGTTTAATTTTATTCAGTGTGTCAATTGCTCTGCATTAATCTAGGTTTTGATAGTGATGATGATTAGACAAGCCATCAATATTAGTGCCCCATCTTCTGATTCCATCATTACCACATGGATCTTTCTTAGTTTCTCTTTCCAATCCCCTCATTATGTTAGTGGCTTTACCTTTTGAGTCCCACTTTTCCACTTAGTAGCTTGTTGTTACCCCTAGGATTTACTCTATGGTCTTCCTTTGTCATTGTTATGTCCATGTGGATTCTTCTTAGCCTCCCAAGTTATTCATTCTTTTAGATAATGTTTTATTCACTTTGAGCTCTTAGGATTCCAAGAGGGTACACATGTCATATTCATAGGTTCATGGTTCTTTGTCAATATTGATCAACCCCTGATATTCTAATTTAATCCCTTAATGCCCCTGAGGTTTTTAGGTTTTAAGGATATGAGGTTCTAAGCCTTTGTTAATTCCTTCAATCCTCCATGCTCTGAGCTTCCAATAGGGTACCACATGGCATCTTCTTGAGGCCTTGAGGATTTATAGATGCTTATTCATTATTCAAAAACTATTTGGTTTTGAATATGTGCATTGACAAGATTTGGATGTGTGTAAGAATCCGGGGGTTCTTAAGAATCTTTAAAACCTATGAGAAATAACATAAATCAACTAAGTAAAGATCTAAATAAAAAGGTCATTTTTAATGAAAATAACTAATCTAAAACAATATAACTAAATTTCAAATTTCAAATGGATTAGGATCATCGATTGTCCATTCAAAAAAATACCTTGACTATAAATTAAAATGAATCAACTCAGATCATTATAATTGATCATAAGCCAAACATGTTAGTGAGATAATGAGTGTATCAATTAACTAATTTAAATATTTAGTTTACATAAATATTTACTCTATAGTGATGCATATAGATATTCAATAAAATAAATATAAGACTAAGGTCTATGTATATAAAGGCTTCATCATTCAGACTTAATCTATTCAATGAAAAATGGATCGGCTAAACAAACAAGTGAGAGAGAATAAGACTAATCTCTAGATTAAAAATAGGTTACATGATTTTAGTCATGAAATTAGGTCATGTTGGTGAAGGTAAACAATAGTATGTATTTTTCCTATGTATGTATCTCAAAATTATGTAGAATATGAAAACTCCTTCAAAGGAATAAATTAAAGGTTAGAATGCAAAGTGTCAAAGCATTGTAAGTTTATAAGTAGTGATAAAACATAAAGGAAAATAGTTCTGAAAGATTTGAGATTTAATATAGAGATCAACTCATGGTTTTTTAAATGTATTTTTCATTTTTTCCTTGCATAATTTTATTATGTTACATTTGAATCTATTTATCCATACATAATAAAAAATGTATTGTACATCTAAGTAGATGTTTCTAAGGATAATCATTAAAAATTAAAAAGAATGAATTCTTTGCTTTGTTCTATAATCATATTTTATTTATGAATCTATACTTTAACTCACACATTAATAAATATTAGCATGTTCTAATGGGTTTGATTATAACCTTTGCTAACAATGGTATGGTGAGTATGGATAAAAAAATTTAAAACAATTTTATATGGTTTCTTAGATAGAGATATTTGGAATGGTGGTTGGATGAGAGAATCCATAAATTCAAAAAATAAGAGGCTAGATGAATTATAAGCACAACAATAGACATCATAAATGATCATATTCGTGGTGAAATATATGATTTTTTCTAGTGAAAGCTCCCTGAATTATTTGTTGTGTGGTTAATAAGACTATAGTATTATTGTTTTACACCAAGGGAGATTAAGCACTTTATTTGGGCTGAGAAAAGGTATAAAGACTATAAAACATGGACACTGAGTGGACAAATGAGATATAAATTTGGATAAAAACCACTATTAATGGATATATCAATCAATTTTATGTGCAAGAGTATATTTCATTAAAATCTATATATGACCTATTTGTAAGAGGCATTAGAGGAAATTTTCTATAGTGGATACCAGTTCCTTTGAATTTTTTGGTTGTGAAGAAGGCCATGGTGATTATCCCTAAATATTTTGAGTACTTATTTTAGGTATTATGGGGATGTATGTGACAAAGAAGTGAATGATGAATAAATAAAAAGATAAACTTGAACCTTAACTCAGAATATGGAGGACACAAATAAATATAATGAGGAGAGAATTATGGGGATAGAAATAGACTTCCAAAAACATAGGTTATGGAATAAATAGAACAATCTATATGTTAGGATTACCCTTTATTTAGCATAATTTATTTGTATCCTAAGTTCCTTTTTTTGTGTGTGTATTTTTTAATTTATGTGAGTTATTAATTCACGTAAATCTCAATTTCATGAGGTGTATCTTACCTCTTTGTGCTCCTTTAGGATTTGAGAGTTATTTACATGAGTAACTCCTTCTCCCACATGGCACACACCTCCCTTCACTTTATAAGGGACTAGGCCATAAGTGGCACACACATAATAGGCTTGTAAGGTAATAATTGGATTCCTTATAACTCCCATCTTCCCATCTAGCTCTATAAAAGAGCCCTTCCTCTCCTCTTTTCTTCACTAGAATCTCATAGTTCTCTCTCTCTTCTTCTCTTTTACTCTTGATTCAATCTTGTACTTGTAGATATTTTGGTAGCAAGCCTTCTAATAAGATCATGTGGGTTTTTCTCTGATACATTCAATTTCCAACTTTAAAATTCTTGTCTTATTTGTGGTTTTCACCTTGATAGGTAACTTGTCTTATGATTTATTTATTTTTTCACTTTCATACTTTGTCATTGATGATTATTCTTGGAATAAATCCTTCATGGTATTAGAGCTAAGATCATCTTATTGAATTTTTTTTTAAAGTGTGCATAATTTTTTAGGGATATTTTATGGATTTTTTTTGCAAGGGCTCCACCCTTGCTATTTATTTAAATAAATTTCTCTCTTTTTTCTTGAAATTATTTGTCTCTAACTCATTATTATAATTTAATTGTAAGGACTAGTTTCTTTCTTTCACTTGGTTGAGAGGCACTCCAAGTCCTATTTTGTGTTGCATGTACATCGAGAAAAAAAATATATTAAAAATATATATTTGCTTTTAAATTTTTGGTTTTTTTAATCATATTTTTTTAGTTTTGTACCATTAATATTTTTCTAGAGCTCCTTATTTTATTCTGAGCATATATTTATGCTCTTTTAATATTTATGAGTTTTATTTCTTAGCTACTTAAATCTTCTTGTAGACATATATTTTTTTTTTGATCATTAAAAATCAATCAAAACACACAAAAAAATATGTCACTTGATTTAATAGACATATACTTTCTTTTTCTCTCAAATATCTTTGAATCACATCCTCACTACATTAATAAGTTATGGTCAATTTTTTTTAATAAACTTTCTACAGAGGTCAACACCCTAACTAGTGGTCCTCTTTCTCTCACATCTACCTTACTTTAGGTATCCAAGTTCATGGCAAGAGCATATTACTAAGTAGTCCATTTCACCTTTGTTCACTGCTAGATTAACTCTCAATCGTACAACATTCTTTTTTCTCCAAGTGAGTCACTTTCTTTGTTGGGTGCTCTTCTTATCTTTAGATGTGTTTCACTTTAATAAGTGGATACAAATAATAATAACCAATTTTTTTAAAACATTAGTTCATTAAAATTTCAAAAAAAAAAGCATCTATTTTTTTATATAAATCACCCCATTTTAAATAACATGCCCTATTTAATTAGTTGTCCTATTTATTTTAAGCAATTTTTATTAACCAAAAGGGGGAAAAAATATTTGGGCCATAAAAGTCTACAGAATATTTTTTTATAGTTAATCAAAAAATAGCAAAACTCCTTAAATGGTTTCATTCACTGCTTGTGAGTTTTTTTAAGTTTTTCATTTTTTTAAAGTTGCTTAATTTGAAATAAACAAAGTTTCTAATTTTAGATCTTTCAAGTTTTTTCTACCGTTAAAACAAAATAAAATTTTCAAAACAAAGTTTTCCAAGGCCGTACGATTTGAGGAGTAGAGTTTTTTTTTAATTTCAAAATCAAATAAAACTTCTTTCCATAATTAAAAGCCTTTTCAATAATTAAACAAAAAAATAGATTTTATCATTTTATTATTGGAATTTATACAGTTGTATGTTGAATTTATTTTTTTACATCCATTCTAATATATTAATTTGATGTGATCTTACATTTTACTCAAACACAAAAATTGCTTAAGTTTAATCACAACATAAGATTGTAATACAGTTGATATTTTTTTTCATGTCAACTTGGAAGATTTTATAACCTTCTTTTTTTAATTCTCTATCCTTTTTTTAGCTCCCGTTTCTTCCTTGATATCTCTTTTGCATTTTTTCTAAGTCTTTTCTTTGGTTTTCTTTCCCCTCCTTTGCATATCCTTTGTCAAAGTGATTTTGTTGCTTCTTCACTTTTCAGAGATTAGATGATATTTTATGGAAAAATGACTCAATTGTTTCCCAAATTTAAAATCATATTTACCGATTACCACTTATGTAAATCACATATGTAATACATATTCACTTTCAAATACTTGGTACATGTAGTAGATGGCACATACCCCAAAACTTGATACAAAGACTATCTCCATTGAAGTTCAAGATAAATGGAAAGAAAAAATGATGAGGCCTTAGGATTTATTGGCATGGCCATGACCCCCAAATTGAATGTGCATATTTATAGTTGTATTCTTGCATCCACTACATGGTATAATCTTGAATATGTTTATGACATTGTGAATGATTCTCATAAAATTTAAATTCAAGATCAATTGTCTGATTTAAAGGATAATGACTTCAAAACTATGGATGATTTTTTATTGAATTTCACTCTTTGTATTCTTAGTTAGTTATTTTAGGCATTAAACTTTCATATTTAAATTTTATTCATAGTATCATGAAAAAAATTTGCCTCAACCTTTTCAACAGTTTATTATAAATGTTTATTTGTAACTAGTTTTTCCTAATTTTTCTACTTTGTTGATGTTTGAATTATTTTTTACTTTGTTTTGTCAAGAAAAAAATTTGATTCAATTTTTTAGTCTTAATACTAATGAACATGATTTTCATTCTAAATACCAACATAAGAGTGACAAAGAACATGCTACGTCCAATAATACATATGATAAGAAAGATCAAAAATCTAACTCCAAACCTAAGAGAAAGTTAGAGTGTAATTATTGTGATAAAAACACTCATAATTAAGATCAATACTTTAATAATAAATATGATATAAAAATTTAAATTACTAGGTTCAAAGACAAAGCTATCACTAGTAACACTAAGACTTGAGCTAAAAAAATCTAATACTAGAGTTTCTTTTACTTTTGCTTTGCATACTTCTCCTATTGAATGGATTGTTGATTATAGTGATACATAACATATGACATATAATACTAATTTTTTTACTTTTTTAATACCATATCTTTCTAAAAATCATTTAATACTTGAAAATCATGCTTCTTGCAATTTTGAATCCATAGAAACTATTAAAATTTCTAATGGTGAATTGCATAATGTCTTTCTTGTTCTTGATTTGAAATTGAACTTTCTTTGTGTTCCTCAATTATGTAAATAGGACTATAAAGTTGAATTTTATAGTGACACTTATTATTTTAAATATACTAATAAATATTTTCAATTAGTTTTTACTATTTTTTTATACAATGATAATTTGTTCAAATTTACTAGATTCTCTTCTTCCTCCTCTTCTCATGCTTTGCTTGTTTCTAATGATGTTAAATTGTGGCATGAAATATTAAGACATGTCAATTATCAAAGTATTTCACTTATGAATAAATTTTAAAATAGTGTAAGGTTTTCCTAAAATTCCTCCCACTACTTCTACTTGTAGTGGTTATATGGCTATTTAAATTCATAAAGAAACTTTTGCTAAAAATCACTCTGGGTGTGCTACTAAAAAGCTTCATTTAGTTCATAGTGATCTCTTAGGCCCTATGCAAACCATTTTTATTAATTTTGTAAATTATTTTTTAACTTTTGTTGATGATTTCACTAGGTAAGCTTAGATTTATTTATTGAAAACTAAATATCAAGTTTTAGATACTTTTATTGAGTTTGCCTTTATTGAAAAATAATCTTATTTTTATTTATACATATTACACACTGATAATGGTAATAAATATGTTAAAAATTATTTTATTTCATATTGTGAGTAACATGGTATTAAATATTTAAAAAAAAAATCTTATACACCTAAGCAAAATGGTGTTGTTGAATGTAAACATAGGACTATCACTGAAATGGCTATATGTATGTTGCATGCAAAAAATATGGATTACAAATTTTTGGTTGAATCTATGTATTTTTTTGTCTATCTTATAAATAGGAATCCCACTAAATTTTTTTTAAATATTACATGTAAATAATCTTGGATTGGTAGCAAACCTAATTTGAAGCATTTTCATGTTTTTGGTTCTAATGCATTTGTTCATATTCTAATAGAAAAGTGTAAGAGTTTAGATTCTAAATTAGGCACTTTTATCTTTGTTTTTTATGATTAATCATCTAATATTTTAGGGTGTATGATCCTCAAACTAACAAAATCAATATTAAAATGGATGTTAACATTGCTAAAAATGGTGTATTTGATTGTGCTTTTACTTTGGATTCTCTTGATATAGTTTATGCTTCTTTTCCTTTTGAAACAAGTGATGATCATATTGATTTAGTGCATAATGATTTTTTTACTAAAATTCTTTATCCTTCTTCTATTCTTTATCCACCAAAATCTATGCCTAAGTGGGCCAAGCCTATTATAGAATATTCTAGAATTGATGTAGATCTTAATGATACTCATAAAACTAGACAATAATTTTATAATTAATGTTTGATGTCTAAAATTATTAACAATAATGATCCTAAAACTCTAAAACAAGATCAATCTCACCCTCATTAGGAAAAATTTATGCATCATTAATACAATTATTTAATTTATACTCACACTTGGGACTTGATCCCTCTCCCTAAAGGATATCCCTTAGTAAGTTGAAAATGGTTATTCAAAACTAAGTTCAATTTTGCTAATCAAATTAAAAAATATAAAGTTATATTAGTTGCTAAAGTTTTTTCACAAATTAAAGGAATTGACTATAATTAAAAATTTTCTCTTGTTGCCTAGATGCCCACAAGCAAAGTTGTTTTAGCTTTAACTGGTCACATGCATTAGTCTATTTATCAAATGGATGTTAAGAAGGCTTTCTTAAATGGTGACTTGAATGAAGAAATTTAAGTCTCGACCTATTGGTTTTATTAATAAAGGTAATTAAATTTTTTTTTTAAATTTAAACAAATATATTTATGGTTTGAAATAATCTCCTAGAGAATTGTGCTCTAAATTTTATTAATTTTTTATAGCTCAAGGCTTTATTCGTAGTTTTAATGATCTTAATATTTTTATCAAAAACACTTAAAATGGTATAGTTATCATTATTTTATATGTTGATGAATTAATCATAACTGGTATTAATATTTCAATGGTTTCTTTCACTAAAAATACTTTGAAGAATACCTTTGAAATGACTGATTTGGGTCTCTTACATTACTTTTTAGGCATTCAAGTTTTGAAAGAAAAAGATAGTAGTTCTATTTCTCAATATAAATATGCATATGACTTGTTATCTAGGTTTAATATGTTAGATTCCAAACCTATTGCTAGTTCTTGTGAACTTAGTGTTAAATTACTTAATGACATAGAAACTAAAACTATTGATCCAACTCTCTATAGATAATTAGTTGGTAGTTTGAATTATCTTACGTATCCTCATCCTGCCATTACTTTTTTTATTGGATTGGTTTCTCATTTTATGTATAAATATCAAGATACTCATTTAAATATACTAAAATAATTATTTATTATATTAAAATTATTCTAAATTTTGTCATCAAGTATACCTTGATTAGCAATTTCTCTTTGGTAGGTTATTCAGATTTTGATTGGGTTGGTGACCCTAATGATCGAAGATCCACTATTGGTTATTGTTTTTCTTTGGGTTTCAACACCATTTCATGGAATAGTAAAAATTAGACTATTGTATCTTTAGGTTCCAAATAATTTGGTATAAACATTGTAATCATATTTCAAAGGAAGTTATTTGGATTAGAAGACGTCTTCTAAATTTGGGCCACCCACAACATTTGACTACTTTGATTTTTGGTGATAATCAAAGTGTCATTTCCTTATCAAAAAAATAGTTTTCAATTCAAGGTCCAAGAACATTGAGATAAACATTACTTTCAATATGAACTTCTTAAAGACAATCAAATTATTCTCCTTAAATGTCCTACTGAAGAACAAATGGATGATATATTCACTAAGCCTTTACATAAAGAAAAGTTTATATTATTTTGTAAGAAAGTTAGGATTGAAGGAAGTTATCATCAAGGAGGATATTTAGTGATGTTTAATTCATTCTTGTGTTTTTGTAAACCCCTAAATAAAATTTAAGGGGGAGTTTTAGGATTATCCTTTATTTAAGATTATTATTATCCTAAATTCTTTTTTTGTGTGTGTGGAAATTTTATTTATACAGAAATCAAAATTATATGATGTGTCACTCATCTATATTTACTCCTTTAGGATTTGGGAGTTACTTTCATGAGTAAATCCTTACCTCACATGGCACACACCTCCCTTCACTTTTTAAGGGACTAGGCCATAAGTGGCACACACATAGGAGGTTTGTAAGGTAATAATGGGATTCTTTGTAACTCCCATTCTTCCCATCTAGCTCTATAAGATATCCCTTCCTCTCCTCTTTTCCTTATTATAATTTCATCTCTCTCTCTCTCTCTCTCTCTCTCTCTCTCTCTCTCTCTCTCTCTCTCTCTCTCTCTCTCTCTCTCTCTCTCTCTCTCTCTCTCTCTCTCATGCTCTTGATTCAATCTTGTAATTGTGGATATTTTGGTAGAAATCCTTCTAATAATATCACATGGTTTTTTCTCAAATACATTCAATTTCCCACTTTAAAATTCTTATTCCATTTTTGGCTTACACCTTGAGAGGTAACTTATCTTGTGATTTATTTATTTTTGTACTTTCAAACTTTATCATTGATGATTATTCTTGGGATAAGTCTTTCACTATATGTATTTATGAGTAGGATTAGAGTAGATATTTTATAAGATAAATAATTAATACGAGTGTAGAGAGGAGCTAGAGATTATGGATAATATAGAAATGAGGAAATGAAAGCACCCAAAAGAGGATAAGGCACAAATGACAGAATAAATATGGATAAACATTGGGAAATGCATTTTGATGAGATGGAAGAGACCTATGAAAACATAAGCTATGAAATAAATATAACAATCTAGATGTAGCTACGAGTAGGAGTAGAGAATATATTTTAGAAGATAAATATTTAATGTGAGTGTAGAAAGGAGATAGAGATTATGGATAATATGTAAATTAGGAAATAAAAGGGCCCAAAATAGGAGAAGGCATATATGAGATTGTAGAGATGGATAGATATTGCAAAATTGGATTTGGATGAGATGGAAGAGAATGAGGAGAAAGAGACTAGAAATATATTAGAATATTAGGTGAGTTAGAAGATATTTTTAGGTCATAGTTATAAGGGAGAATATTTTTTTGAGAAGAAAAGGAACAATATTTTGAAGAAGATATGTTAAATCACAAGATTGAAGCAGGTTCAAGCTCAAATGAGAAAAAAATAATAGATAAGGATCATTCATTTCAATATTATGCATCCCCTATGTCTATTTTATCAACTAAAAAGAATAAAAAGGTTTAAAGTGGGTAAGGACAGTAAGTGGTTTGATTATTTCATTGATAAATTTGGAAAACTTAGTGAAAACACTCAAAAAGAGATAGATAGGAAGGCATTATATGAGGTTGGTTTTATGGTTTCAAAAAGTTTTAAGACACTAGTAAAGTCCAATATGAAGTATCTAATAATTCCAGTTATAATCACAAAAAATATAGCTCTAAATCTAGGATTTTTTATAATTTTGACACCATATGATGGTTCCTCTAACCCTGATTAATATTTTTTGACTTATGAAATGAAATAGATAGATAAGAGTGTTTTGATGGATGATGCAAAGAAGTTCAATATTATATGAAATTTTACATGTAGATCTCTAGAGTTTATATATATAAATAATCCTCAAGCAAAGAGTTTTCTAGATGTCAAGAATAAACTGATTAGGGAATTTAAGATGTAAAAAATTCCAAGCCAAACCATTTAGGAACTAAAGGAAATTTGATATAAACTAGGTGAAATAGTCAAGAATTATGATAGTAGATTATTTGATGATATATATTAAGTAATTTTCTAGTTTAAAAACATGGAAAAAACTATGTTTCATAAATTTTATATAAAATAGGATATGGTTTGATATCTCATAAATGTAATTTCTTAATAAGGATGAGGCTCAATCCACTATGATTTGGTTTTAATATATAGAATACTATGGGGAAATTTTTTAGCCTACTAAAAATATAGATTCTAAGATATATTTTGTCTTATGAAATATGGATGAACTACATGAAATTAATATGCCTAAATTTTTGATATGGTGCTTTGAATGTGTAAAATTAGGACATCATAGAAATTATTATCAAAAATTAAAGATGGTATATTACTATGAGATTTATCTCATCTTAGAACACCCCACTTCCAAATGTCATATTATGAAGCAATACATAAAATATCCACATAGCATGTATTGTACTTTTTTTAAATCTCATAATCATGATGAAAATAATTGCAACACACTTTATGAGCTAAAGGAGGATATTACTATAAATGTCTTCACAATCACTCCACAATAGATTCAAGTTGTAAAACCAAAAATTCCAAGTCTGGATGTGGAAATGACATCATCTACACACACTACTCCTAGGCGGATGCCTTAATCTCCTCATTACTTAACTTTATAATATTTGTAGTACTAGATTCAAGGTCTCACATGATGGATAACACACTCACCTTAATATCAACCCCATAGTACTATAAACCTTGGAAATTTATATTATGGGGGATACAGATGGAAATGACAACAATTATGGGGTTATAGAGGTGGATATCATGGAGGCTACAAAGTATAATATTAGGTAGGGAATAAAAATTGGGGGTGAAATAATAGACAAAGTAGACAACTTATTTTTTTTATCTATGTGGAATATACAACTACTTCACACAAAACCTTCCATGAGACCCATAGAGATAAATCTATTATGTTTATTACAAAGTGACTAGGTAGCACCAAATAGAGGATTTCCCAATCTTAGATAAATAGATAAAGGAGAAACTAGTGTGAAATCTGAATATGGTAAATGCGTAAACTAGAAACCCTACATATATACAAGTTATCACTCAGAACCAATACAAGGAACAAGGTTTAATATAATTAGATATACCTACAAACCCTTGATCAGTAATTTCTAACAAGATAGGTACTTATATCTTTAAAAATGAAATTTTTTTGATGTCTAAAGTTACACATTTATTGTCAAATATCTAAAACCAAAAAACTTCTAAATGAGATGCTATGGTCATAGATGCATATTTGTATGGGTACATTGTTTACATACTATGGTAGGATGGAGTAGTGATGTATTTGATGGACTTATTAAAATTGGTAAGAAATCTATGTAATGAATACATATCATATAACAACACCAACCTATTGTATAATATACTAGAGTGCCCAAAAAGGGGGTAAGAGTGAACTAAAAGAGTGGTTTGGTATGTAAAGGCTATGAAGCTATGAGAGATTGATTCTGGGATGTATATTTAACTCATTGGGTATGAACTACCAAATGTTGCCTTTGATTTTATAAGCATAATAAATATGATTCCTTAGTCCACATAGGAAGCCATTACATGACTTGCTCTGAGATATAGACTAGTTACATTGAGTCTTGTAGATTATGGAAGAGTAGATCTCATTAGTAGGTTAGAAGATGTATAAATCAAAGTTGTTGATCTTAGTCTAAAAGGTGCCTTTAAATTCATTTACATGAATATTTATGAAATTAATTACCATAAATTAATTGGCAATAAATAGTTATATGATGGTTATATGACCATCAATATAGTATAAAATAAACTAGAGGCCCACCAAGGAGATAAGATTATAATAATTACCTTGAAAAATGTTGACACTAATCCATACATCATTATGAAATATCCTACTTCACCATATGAGTATGGAGATAATAGTTGGTTTAAATTTGGAAAAAAAAACAAAAGTGTATGCCTTGTGAACTATAGAGTGTACTAACTTTTTATAAAATATGCATACAACTCCATAATTTTAGTATATATATTATTTCACAAACTAACCTATCAAAACCATGGGCAAAGTTTGGAATTTTTGAATAGAAAGATGTAAATCCTCATTTTTGTGATATCCAATAAAATTAGAAGTGGATTTATTGTACCAAGTAAATCTAATAGATATGGACTATTTAAATTATACACATGATCATACTTTACCTTGGGAAGCTAAAAATTTAGTAAGTAGTGATTCAGATACCCATATGATAAATTGAGTTAGAGGAGAGATCATGAGGCAAGATCAATGTGAATGGTTTTTAATATAGAGTGAAAAATACCTCAAATATATTTAACCACATGGAATAGAATAATATGTTTCAAATTTGGAATAGTGAATCAGTGTGCTAAATTATGAATGAAAAGGCATTATTATGACATGGTGGGTAGTACATTATTCAAATAATTTTCAATAGTAATATGCTTTTAAATTATTAAGAGCTCACTTTCAAATAACACCTACGATCAAAATTCAATGCCCATTTTTCCTAAAAGGATAATGCCTTTAAATACATACTCATTTATGTCTCAATGTATGCTATTCACAAAGTGTGTAACCTAGATACTAGGTACATGTATTTATGAATACTTTATCACCCCTTCCAACATCTTAGTACATGAACTAGGAATGTAGGTGGGAAATTAAAAAATGGCCAAAACTCTAGTAGGATTTTATTGAAACCTTTGTTGTTTAGGATGAGAATCCCATGGTGTAGCAAGATTTGCAGAACCTAAAGATATTTTTATGTCATAGATGAGCATAGGATCTAATAAATGTGCATGACTGGTCTTCACAAGAAGTAGCTAGAGACTTTAATATAACTCTAAAATTTTACAAGACCAATATGCAAAAAGAGTAGTTTTTTTATGAAACATTATAATAAGAACATGGAAAATGGAGATTAGGTAGAATCTAGTGATAATGATGAGGAATTTTATTTAAATGGTTTATTTGAACCTAAGAAATATTTATAGGAACCAAAACCAAAAGCATAGAGCAAACTAAATATTCATAGTTGTGAAATTTACATATACAAGAATAAGAAGGGCGAAGGACACTAAGAGACTCTTTTCCAAATGGGTCAAACAAAATTTGTCAATAACCATTAAATAAAAATGGTAGGAAATATTAGTACTGAGTTTGAAACAAATCTCATAATTTTGTGTGACTATTGGATATAACAAGAGATATCAAAAGGTCTTTGATTGTTGTGACATTATCAAGATGTGTTCTCAATAAAGTTTTTATAAATCAAGGGGGTAGACAATTCATTGGGATAAATTCACATGCACAACCTATCAAAAATTTCCCATATTGGCTAAATCCAAATAATAATCTTAAAGTTAATACTAAAATTGATCAAATGTAAGAGGTCAAATTAATTATTCTGTAAAAAAAGTAGACTAGGTAAGTCCAATGATGGTTCAACCCAAAACATCAGGGGAGATCCTAATCTATGGGAACTACATGGAATTAAATGATGTTTTCATTAATGACCCATTTCTAATTACCTTCATAAATAAAATTCTTGATTCAGTCACAAGGCACAATTTTTTTCCTTCATGGATACCATCAAATATTCATCACAACAAGAGATCAAGTTAAAAACACATTTATAATAGAATGGGGATCCCTTGATTACAATTAATTTCATTTATTATAAATAATTCTCATGTTATTTTATTTATGACTATGGTCACTATGATCAAATATTGCATCCATGATTTTATATAATCCCATCTTGATGATTAGATTGTATTCTCTTTATGTAAATAATACCCATCCAAGTTGTGACTCATTTTAGAATAATGTCAAGATATGTGCATTACTTTGAATTGGAAAACTGTTTGCTCTTTACATCGTTTGGTGTTATCTTGGGTCACATAGTATGTAACAATGGTATTTTGGTGGATCAAGTCAAAATCATAGTCATTATTATTATGCCACCTCCTGTAATCTCTATGAAAGTGTGAACATTCTTAGGACATACATGATATTATCATAATTTCATCAAAGGTACATAGCTATATATTCCCCAATGGAGAAACTATTGCACAAAAATACAAATTTTAAATGGACTAGTGAGTGTTAATCATGTTTTATGGATTTTAAGTAAAAATTGGTAAGATCACCAATATTTATGTTTCCCATTTGGATTAATCCATTTCATGTGCATGTAAATGATTTGGTAACCACAATAGGAGATGTATTGGCTCATCCAAGAGAGGGAGGTTTAGATCAGCCCATTCACTTTGCAATTAGGGAATTATCAACAATAGAGATGAATTACACTATTATAGATCAAGAGGCCTCAGTTATGGTGTTTATGCTACTAAAATTTAGGCATTATCTCTTAGTGACACCATTTGAATTATTTATATACCACCAGTTATTGGAGGTATAATCACTGAGAGGGGGTTTGAATCAATGAATCTATAAAATCAAACTCTAATTTAATTCCTTTCAATTTCTTAATCAATTGCCATAATCATTCATGAAGCATACACAACATTCATAACAATGAGCAAGAGAGATAATGAATGATCAATCACATAACACATAACATATGTGAGAAACCTTCTTGGGGGATAAAACCCATTATAACCTATAATTAGACTACTATACTATAATAACAAAAACCAATTTAGATCTCTTAAAACTGATCAAGGAACTATAATCCCTATTAGTGAGACTACAATCCCACAAGGTGCTACAACACTTATCTAGTTGAGTTGCAATAGTAACTATACTTTTAGAAAGTTTCACCTTGTAGGGAGGCTTCAAACCCATTAGATGATGAGATACCATAACAACACCTATGAACACATCCACCTATGAACTGGTGTCTTCAATACTTTATGATGGACCTATGATTATCACTCTTCACCTTCACTCATACTTAAATAGTAAGAGCACTATTATGCCAATAGAATTATGACCTACAGGTTAGACAAATAGTTCTTAATCTATTATACTCTTAAATTCATCCATAGGGTACTCTCCCCTCCTTCACTCCATAATCCACACACATAATACTCTCTACTAATCTCACTTAAGTCTCTCACTCAAGTCTAGAAACCATAATCTTTGGTTCCACTATTTATAGAGCATACATGATAATCAACACCTTGGTTAACCTTTAGTCATGCCTTAGACCTTAATGAATATCTCACCTTAATACAATATTCATAGGTCATCCGTAATGTCTATGGGTCACCCTTAAGTAACTACACCTTTCAATTAGGCCCTTGTAGCTCTTATGGGTCTCATGGAGACCTATTCACCCATTTAGCACTTAATTAAGAAAAAAATAACATATAACCACTTTAAATTACATGGATCAAGTCTTTATGTCCCCTTATACATCCTTAAATTATCATATTCAACATTTCTCCCCTTTGTGTATGCTTAAACAACTCAAACACTGACTTGGTGCACGAGAACATCATGAATGAAGACATAGTCAAATTATTAAACTTTGTGTATACTTTATATGAATGATAAATTATTAAAAATATACATATATGGTCTTCATGTAGTATAAAAAACTTATTAATATCTAATTAATCATTAAACATTGAAACAACATCAGAACAAGCTCAATTACCCTTCTCAGGTTACTTGCAGAACATAGTCAAACACTCAACCAACTTTGGAGATAAATATATTTGAATTTACACATAATTATAAATTAAAAATTATATTTATATAATCTCCTTTTAATCCTCTACAAGTTTTATTTTTACACCATCATAAAATTTTGTCTAGATCAAAAGATATGGCCCAAATACCAGACACTAGTCTTTTCTTTACAAAGTCAAATATTCAAATGCAAACTGTCACAGTTAACCATTAAACACTATGCTCACATCTCCTATCCTCTCAGCTTTATATCAATCTCACACAATCGATATTTTTTTAAATTTAAATCATATATCACCAATGAAAAATTTTAAACCTTGAACATGTTGACCTCATCTCCTACAATCTAGAAATTTTGACTCATCGTGCACCATCAATCTCTATGGATGAATTAAATCTTTACCTTATAGCACTCACCATTTGATCTTGCTCAGAACCCCCATGATCATGAAACTTGGTATCCTTATGTTTATTCCTAACATATTTTATAAATTCACTCCATCAATGTTGCACAAACTTTAACTTGTGAAGAAATGACTAAGTATGGGAACCATTGCTATCTGCTTGGAAGGCCAATTTTGCATAGTAATATATTTTACCTAACTCACTCTCATGTTCTCAAATTTGGACCATATGATATCCTCACATAATATATTCCAACCATGTATCAAAATACTCCTTAAACCCTCATACATGTGATAAATAATGATACTAAAATTTATCCTCAAATTTATCTGTTCATATAGCCAACAATGTCAAGAATTTCTTGGAAGGCCAACTTTGAACATGCATATCCTTTATCATTCTTTGATGCTTGACCTAAAAGTTATCAAAAATAAACTAGGTAAAAAATTAAATAAAAACATATGATCACCTTCTCTTTAAACATACACACGTGTTATATATTCCACCATCAACCTACTCAATTGGCTCTTTCTTACCTCATGTAAATTTGGCTAAGTATGGGAAAACAATGTCAAACTACTTGGGAACCCAACTTTGCCCTTCCATATATTTTGACATGCTTCAATGCATGATCTAAAAATTAATGAAAATTAAATAGGTACTAATTTGATATCAGCTATATTACCAACTCCCCTTAACTCATCCACATGTGGTAATGGTGATGTCATCAAATTACTTACTCAAACTTTCTGCGACTGGACCCAAAGTGTCTAGATGAAAAATATGGATAACCATATGAATTATACTTATGAAAAAAAGAAATAAAAGTATATAAAACATCTTATGGACCTATTTCACATCCTATAATTACCATACTCATCCTTGAACATCTCTAATCATGCCAAAACTGAAGATGAACCAGTCATACTTCAAACATACTTGAACAAGCACATTACACACTTTATCATTGTCACTTAGAAAATCAAATCACTACATCCACTCACTAGGACACATCCATGACATCATTTAAAATGATCCAAAAATCTTCCCCTTTATCATTGATGTCAAAAACCATCATATATATCAATATACAACTCACCTTCCTTCTCTCTCTTCAAGCACTCACACAATAGGAACTTTCTCCCCCTTTGACACAATGATAAAGTGGGAACCAAATGATCCTAAGGACCTAAAAATACTAACATAAAGAGAGGACCACCTTATAAATATTATACAAACTCCCCCTTACCTTGAGCCTACCTCTTCTTTCCTTCACAACTTCCTCTTGCTCCATGTCAATACTCTTCTTCAATCAAGCACTGAAACTAATGAAGAAATAACACACAAAACCATATAAATATAATGGAAAACATCAAAACATTTGAGAGGGACTTCCCCTAATAAATATGATAAATTTCACCTTTTCAGCATCTTTATATCTCCATAGATCATGAAGAACCACCACACATGCTTACTATCCTTCTTTCTCAAGCTACCACAAGGACCACCAATAAAACTCATGCCACTCACAAAATATGAAACATGATTTCAACCAAATTTATAACTCTCCTTAAAACACTTCATGCCTTGCACTTTTGGATAAATTGATCAAAAAACACTCTTATTCATGCTAGACCTGTCTAGCCTACTTGTAGCCCTACCTTAAACTTGTAGAGCCCAAAATATTCAATAGACACACATTAAAGATCTGAAAATTCCTATCTAGAGCACTATGGTCCCTAAATCAAAAAAAATCCATTACTTGGCTCATCCTCTGCAACATACTTCCTTCACAAACATACTAGCCAATTAGGCCTCCATCTTGATAAAAACATGAATATCTTGAAAAAGATAAACCTTAATATCTCTATGAATATTGTTTTTACAACCCATTCAGCCCATTTAATAAATTAAGAGGACTAAAACCTAAAATCATAAGGTAGACCACTTTCCTATCATAGCCAAAAACCCTAGAAACTCAAAATAACCAAGGTCAAAAAACCTCCTTTTGGTCAATTCACACTACTAAAACTTCTTACACACTTAGAGATACCCATCACACACTTATGGAAAAATATTTGAGCCTTCACACATTTAGGACCATTAAATTTATATAATGCATTTTAGGCATGCTTGCCCTTAAGCCAAAAACTAAAAAAATTAAGAGCACTCAAAAAATATTCAATTAGCACAAACATACCTTCAGTCCACAAAATCACTTGGAGTACTTCACAAATAAGTGTATATACCTTTATTATCATCAAACTATTCTTTAAAATTCATCAATATAATTATGCCAAGTAGATATACCCTTTTTAACCCTATATAATAGCTCCTTCACAGGGGTTTGGAGCAAGTTCATGAACTTGTTGCTCCCCTTTAACCAAATACCTTCTCTAATTGGCATTATAATCTTTATCACACAAAATTTATTCTCCAAAATAAAATATGTCTCCTAAGAAGCATAGGGAAAGACACCCTACTTTACAATGTCATAGAATAATGTGGAACTAGGATTTGCCCGCAACTCCTCATATTCCTTCTCCTCTTTGGTCATCTGATACTTGTAGTTCTTCTTTTTCTTAGGCTTAAGATAATAAACATGCTCAACCACTAAAGCATTATCCTTTTCTTCTATAATTTGATTAACAATACATGGAGACAACAAAAGATTCATGACATACCTTTTCATCTAAAGAATCCATGTTATAGTTTCTAACCTCATCACTAGGCATAGACAATTGATGTTTTTTGCAAGATACATGCTCAATAACAATAGGATGTTCAATTTTATCTATACACACCTCATAAATAGACTCAATTAGTATCTTAGTCTTCTCTTTGAGTTGGATCTCTTCATTCTCAGCATGAACAAATAATGAAAGCCCTTGGCACTCTTCAACTTCTAAAGCATTCTCCACCATATCAAATAGATTACTTGGACCCATAGACTCATCATGACCTAAACTTATCACCTTTTGTTTCCATGTGTTAACTTTCCTTCTTCCTTACACTCTAGGATACTGATTAAATATATTCTATCTTATAGGCCTTTGCTTGTAGAATATAGTAATATGACCTTTCTATTAATAATTGAAGCACACTCTACCTTTTACAAGAAACGTATTTTGCCATACCTTATTTGGACAAAAACATGAAATGTCTCATATGTCATGACAAATGAAACAACCTCCTCTTTTTTAAGAGGACTCACCTTTTAACTATAGACCCCCATCATAGTTCCATCCAACCTCATTTCTAATAGGTCTCTTTCATTCTCTAGACCTATGACCAAATTGATTACATGTGTAACAATAACCAATGAATCTTTCATACCTCATGGCATTTGGATGTTTGAATTGATTTATCTTTACTCTACTAGTACCTTCATTCCTTGTCTAATGACTTATCTTCAAAGTATGATTGTCCTAGTTCACATTAGTCCTCATCTTGTCTTGAGTTGAAATTTTGTTGTTCTTCTTCATATCCAATACTAGTTCTATCACTAGCATTCTTTTGACCCCTCATAATATTGTCTAGATCACATGAGCTCTTTTCAAATCTCAAAAATGTCTTCAACTTACTAGATGTATTTTCTAACTCAAATTTCAAAGACTCATTTTTAGAAACATACCTTGAACATTCATCTTCTTTAGCTTTTAGGCTTTTAGATAGAATTTCTAATTGAAAATTGAGATGCTTGATCATATCTTCATGATCCTTGGTATCTTCATTCATTATTTCCTCATACACACTAAATTACTCCTCATAGTCCTTGAGTTTAGATTTCATCTTCTTATTGATCTTCTTCTCAATCTTAAGTTCTTCAAGAGAATTCAGCAATATAGTCTCATAGTCCACCTCATCTTCATCATCATAATCTAAATCATTCCAAGTATACACCTTTTAATGTGAGTAACTTCCTTCCTCAGCCATGAATAGGTCTTCATCTTCAATAGGACCATAATCTTCATGATCATATTCTCAATCACTATCTTCACTCTCATCTGATGAGCTACCATCTTATTTGGTGTAGAGACTCTTCTTATTTTTGAAGGACTTCTTGTTGATATACTTTCTGAATCCTTTCTTCATGTATGTCTTCTTATCTTCATATTAGTCATCATCATGCTCTTCATTATTATTATTTTTATGCATATGAGGTCACTTATGAGCAAAATGTCCTATCTTTCCATAGTTGAAACATTTGAAGGGTAGTTTACCCATATATTTTATTGAGCTTGTGTTCAATTTCCTAGTAATCAAAATAGTTAGTTCATCCTCATCAATGTCAGATATGTCATCCTATTTGGGTTTCTTACCTTGGAATTTATTCTTAGGCTTCATCTTTATCTTGAATACAACTTATTTATTTAATGGTATATCATCATTTACTCTCATCTCATATGTAGTAAGGGTGCCATGAAATTGATCCATCTTCAACTGAGTAAGATCATGACTCTCTTCTATAGCAGATGCTTTTGGATCAAATTTGAGAGATAGAGACCTTAATACCTTTTAGACTATAGTATCCTCTTTAAGGTTCCCTCTAAGACCTCTGATGATGTTCATGGTCTCATCAACTCTCTGTAGAAAGGATGCCACATAATCTTCTTCCTTCATCTTGAGACTTTCAAATTGTCTTCTGTGAGTCTACAACTTAGCAAGCTTGACATTTGAATCTCCTTCATAAATGATCTACATTTTCCCCATATCTATTTATCAGATTTACAATGGATTATTTTCATGAACTCAATCTTTTTAATCCTATAAGTGATGGCATTCATTGCCTTATAATTATTCTCAAACAACTTCTTGTCTTTATCACTAGATGAAGTAGTAGTAGGTGAAACATAACCATCCAGAATAGATTGACATACATCAAACCCTAGGTAAATAATGTACATCATCATCCTTGCACTTCAAAAATCATAATTGGATCCATTAAACATTTGTGCTTTCTTAGTAGAGAAACCTCCTTGATGACTACCCATATTATGCATTGGATCACCTTCAAGTTGTTAAGCTTTTACCAAAGGACCTGATCTAATACCAGTTTTTGGAGGTAAAATCACTAAGAGGGGGTGAATAAATTATTTTATAAAATCCAACTTCAATTTCAATGCTTTCAATTTCTTAATCAATTACCATAATCATTCATGAAGCATACACAACATTCATAGCAATGAGCAAGAGAGATAATGCAAGATAAATCACATAACACATGGCATATGTGGGAAACCCTCTTAGAGAAGAAAACCCACTAGAACCTAAAATTATACCATTATCCTATAATAACAATAACCAATTTATACCATCTATAATTAATCAAGGAACTACAATCCTTATTTAGTAAGATTACAATCTCATAATGTGCTATAACACCTATCTAGTTGAGCTGCAACAACAACCAAACTTTTAGCAAGTTTCACCTTAAGAAGAGGATTTTGATCTTCCATAACAATATCTATGATCACATCCACCTATGAGCTAATGTCTTCAACACCTAATGATGGACCTCAGATTATCACTCTTCACCTTCACTCATACTCAAAAAGTAAGAGTAATATTCTACCAACAAAATTATGACCTATAGGTCATATAAATATTTATCAATCTATTATAATATTCAATTAATCCAAAGGTAACTCTCCCCTCCTTTTCTCCATAATTCACACACATAAGCCTCTCTACTAATCTCACTCAAGTCTAGAAACCATCATCTTTATTTCTACTATTTATAGAGCATACATGATACTCAACACCTTGGTCAACCATTAGGCATGCCTTATCCCTTAAGAAATATCTAAAATTAAGACATATCTTAATATAATATTCATAGGTCATCCATTGCATCTGTGGGTCACCCTTAAGAAGCTACACCTTTTAATTAGGCCCTTGTAGCTCTTATAGGTTCCATGAAAACCTATTCACCCATTTAGTACTTCATTGAGAAAAAAAAGAAAATATAACCACTTTAAATTAAATGGGTCCACTCCTTATATCCCCTTTTACATCCTCAAATGACCATAGTCAACTTTTATCACCCCTACATATGCTCAAACAACTCAAACACTAACCTAGTGCATAGGAACATCATGAATGAATACATAGTCCACTTATTAAGATTTTTTCATATTGTGTATGAATGGTCGAATATTAAAAATTCACAAATATGGTCCTCATGTATTTTTAAAAACTCCCTAATATTTAATTCATCATTAAACAATGGAACAACATCATAATGAGCTCAATTACTCTTCTTGGCTTACTTGCAGGACATAGTCGAATACTTAGTCATATTTAGAGCTTAATATATTTGATTTTACACATAATTCAACCTTAAAAATTATATTTCCAAAATAACCTTGGATTCATATACAAGTTTTATTTTTACACCATGAGATAATTCTATCTAGATCAAAAGATATGGCCCAAATACCAGACACTAGTCTTTTCTTTACAAATTCAAATAATCAAATGCAAACAATCACAGAGAGCCATTGAACACTATGATTTCATCTCATGTCCTTTCAAATTTATATAAATCTTACAACATTGATATTTTATAAACTTTAACTCATAGATCACCAATTATAAATTTTAAACCTTAAACATGTTGACCTCATCTTGTGCAATCTGGTAACTTTGACTCATCATGCACTTTCAATCTCTACAAATCAATCATGGCTTTACCTTATAGCGCTCATCATTTGATCATTATTATAACCCCCATGATCATGATAATTGGCATCCTCACATGTATTAATAACATCTTATATAAATTCACTCCATATATGTTTATCAAACTTGGACTTGTGCAAAAATGACTATAGGAACCATTGTTATCTACCTAGAATGCCAACTTTACATAGTCATATATTTTACCTCACTCACTCGCATGTTTTAAAATTTTCACCATATTATCTCCTCACATAGTAAAATCCAAATTTATATCAAAATAATCATATAAGCATCATATGTGTGATAAATAATGACATTAAAATGCTTCCTTATATTTATCTATTCGTAGAGCCAACAATGTCAAGAATTACTTGGAAGGCCAATTTTGAACATGCATATCTTTTATCGTGATTCAATGATTAAAATAAAATTTATTAAAAATCAACTAGGTAAAAAAATAAACAAACCCATATGATCACCTTATCCTAAAACATCCACATGTGTAATATATTCCACTATCAAACTGCTTACTCAGCTCTTTCTTACTTCATGCAAATTTGGTTATGGGAAAATAATGTCAAATTGCCTAAGATCCCAACTTTGCCCTTACATATATTTTGACTCACTTTAGTGCATGATCTAAAATTTATTGAAAATCAACTAGGGACTAATGTGATTGCAACCATATGAATAACTCCCCTTGACTCATCCACACGTGAAAATGGTGACATCATCAAATTTCCTACTTAGATTTTTTGTCACTAGACCCAAAGTGTCTAGATGAAAACTATGGACAACTAGATGAATTAAACTTATGCACACAAGCACTCACATCATATAAAAATCTTAGGTAAATATTTCACATCCTCAAATCACCATAATAATCTATAAACATCTCTAACCATGTCAAAACTGAAGATTAACCAATCATACTTCAAGCATACTAAAACAAGTACATTACACATTTTGTGTTTGTCACTTAGATAATCAAAGCACTACATATACTCATCTAAACACATCCATGACATAATCATGACATCATTGATAATACTCCAACACAATTTATGTGATATATAGTGAATAGTCCCATGTTAGGTATAAGGATATCTAGGTTTTTAATATTATTCCTTGAAGTCCAATTTAATATCAATGTTAAACCTAGAAGAAAAAATATAGGACTAGATCATCTTAACCAAATAAGGAATGGTGAGGATATATAGAAATTTCAAGATGAGTCACCATATGTGAACTTATTAAAATTATATATGATTCCAATTAATATGGAGGACATAACCAATTTCTTAGAATGGGAAGTTTTTCCTATGAATTATGTTGAGAAAGATAAAAATTAGTTGGTCACATGAGCTATACCATTCAGTATTATTAAATGGATTCTATATAATATGGGTAAGGATGATGTGATACACAAAGTATCCTTAGATTATGAGAGACCTAAATTTATATAAGAGGCACATTAAGGAGTCACAAGAGGACATTTGATATGATAATCAACTATGAGGAAGATATTACAAAGTGGTATATAGTGGTCTACCATGTTCTAGGATGCATAAAAAATTAAAAAAAACTATGATGTTTGTCAATAAATAGGAAGGTTGAATGAAAGGGATGAAAATCCTTTGAATCTAATGTTATTAATCCAACCATTTGAATAATGGGGAATTACTTTTTTAGGACTTATTAATCCACCAAACAAACGCTTTCATTATAGATATATAATTATTGTTACAATAGTGCCAAAGACAACCAAATTTTTGTATGATAAAATTATAACCAAGTTTGGTTGTCAAGTAAATTTAGTTATCAATATAAGTATGCATTTCCTCAATAACACTATCAATACCCTCATAGAGGAATTTTTGATATCACACCATAAGAGCATGGATTATCAAACTCAATCCAATAGGTAGGTAGAAGCATCAAAAATTTCCTTGATAAGATTCTTACATAAATATACAATGTAATGAGATATGATTGGGAGGATCAAATATATGTGATCTTATGGGCATATATGACTAACTATAAACATGTGACAATGTTCACTCCATTTCCAACTAGTTTATGGAATATAATTAGTTATGTCTATGGATTATATAGTTCATATTATATGAATTACATTGATAATGTGATTTGGAGATTAGGATTCACATTAGGTAAGGTTGATATATCTTTCTCACATGGAGTAAACTAGATAGAGAGTGAGTTGGACATAGGAAATAAATAATAAGATTCAAAAATCATGGCATGATCTCAATCTATGATCTAAAGATTTTTATCTAGACTAAAAATTATTATTATATGATAGAATATTTCATGCACATCCAAGTAAACTGCACATTCAGTGGAAAGGACTATACATCATCTATAAATTATCACATCAAGTAAAAATGGTGTTATGGTACCTTAAATTAACCATCCTTATAGGGTGTGTAAATGGTTACAAGATTAATCCTTACCACCAATGATCTCCATTAACCTCAAGCTAAAAAATTGAGTGGGTGTTGAATATCACCATGTAGTTAGGATTTATTTTTACTATTTTATCAACTTTTTTAGGTTTGTAGTGTATATGTGTACAATGCAATATATATATCATAGGAAATCAAAACATAGTTAAAAATTCAACATCACGTATTATGAAAAGAAATCAACAAAGGAATGAAAATATAAACATGAAGGAGAGTCAACATTGGGTTAACATGATGTCAATCAATTAATTTTGTCAATGAAACACTGAAAACAAGTGTATGGTATACAAGTAATAAATCGTCACTCAAAAATTGGTTAATGACAAAGCACTTCAAATATTAAATTTTTCCCAAAGTAGATCAATGTGTTAGACTCAAGGGATATACAATAAATTAAATTCATTATATATAAAGAGATGACACATCACATAAATAAATTATCTTAGATGAAGTAATGCATATATCTATCAAAATTCCAAATTTGCATTATAGGAACCAATGGAATTTAAATAGAGAACATAACAACATGAAGACAACTCAAATAATTCATTACAAAGTGTTAGATGGTTGTACATATGAAAATATATATATAAGGTTGGAATACAAAGTGATAAACCATTGTAATGATTTGATAACAAGATATCCTTATGATTTAATCCTTAATCATCCACCTCAACACATATTTGTTAGTAGTATATATTTGAGATATTTCCATCTACTAAGGGTTTATAAAATAATGATATAATGGATCGGTCATATCTTTTAATACATTTGAATGATGCATAAAAGGAGGAAATGGGAATTGGGTTAGAATTGATACAAATAAGGTACCATGATCTAGAACCCTTTTATTTCATTAATTTTATTTTATAGTATAACTTTGTTATCACCATATCTAATCATCTATATACAACCAAAAGCCCTAACCATGCAAAAATAGTTGTGAGGTTTAGATGTTGAAATCTTAATCAAGCTTCCAAATTTTGGAAAACTATAAAAAGTGGTTATGAAATTTTTAAGTAGGTATAATGAAGAGGCAATTCACTTGTCCAAATATTTTATGATCTACATTAATCCAATAATAATGGTAAGGGCAATGGTACTTTAAGCTAGAGGTAAATTCTTCCTACTATATAAAACCAAGAGCCCTCCAATTCATTTAGATAGAAGATTAATTTATGTCATAGGATCCATTGGAATTCATTTATATTCATTATAAGATGCCATACTAAAATTTCTCTTTAATTAAATGTCACAAAAATTATGGTAGACCACCAAAATTGCATACCATGCAATAAAAGGGGTCATCAACATTGCATATTACATTATCTAGCTACATGAAAATTTTAATTAGCCATAGTTATAGGTGGCCAAGCTGGTTTTCAACATGGAAAAGATCATTTCAATCATGTTTTAGAATTTTCAATACTAATTACTGGTATTATTTCTCTACTTCACATAATGCAAGTCTTTTGATGACCTTATTATAGTTGAATCATATTTTTAGAATGTGACTACCTTGCATAATCTCATTTTGACAAAAATATGGAATTAATATACATATTTGGGTTGTTTTAATCAATGGTGGATTGAAGGACATGATCTTATTATGACACATCCTATGGTGCCCACTAATGTTATATAATACCTCACACCACATGTACTGATCACCAAACTACATGATGGCATGCAGATACGACTTCATGGACTAGCCAAACCATCACCCATTCCATTTACATTATTCATCACCATGTTAGATTCATAGGTAAAAATTCTAAAGTATAAAGTGTTTTTATCAATAACTATGCAACCTCTATGATATATGCTTCTAAGTGTGTAGTGGTTATTACCACAATAAAAAGGATAGGTGTTATCATAATATCATGCTTAGTCAGAAACTTATATGACTACATGTTAGTAAGCCATATAAAAATACAAGGCTCTAATTCAAATAGCATCCTCTCCACCCAAGAAGCACACTAGTAGTATGAACCCATGCCTCACTAATAATTTAATGCCCAATATTTCCATGGAGTATGATTTGAAGACATTGGGTATTACTTTGTAGGAGGTTTACAAATCAATTTTTCATGAAATAGTCCAATACATCATGAGGAAGATAAATAAAATTAATTTTTCTTCTTTAAGGTAGTACATACTGTTAACTATGCAAATAATATCTTATCAATAATGTTGATGGAGGTACTAACATATCTTGAGTCAATAATCATGGATAAGGTCATAGAGGAGGAGGAGATAAAATTAATAGGTGCCTCTATATTTCATGAAAGTTCACCTTGATTAGGATCATCAATATTAGTGGTGCCACAACCCCAGACAAAAATGAAGATAGAGGGGAAAAGTATCTATATGAACATTTAGAAAGACCTCAATAGTCATTCATGTGAAAACCATGGTCACACACAACATCTTAGACTTATTATTCCATTTTAGATAACATGGTCTCACTTTTCTCACAAATAATGGAGGAGATAAAATCCAAAGAGGATCAAGTAGCAGAGCAACAAGATACTATGGACATTCTCCAAGCGAAGTTTAAAAAAAAAATGGTCTTGCCTCCTCACACAAATACTATGGTGATTAAACATATAGTGGTGATTTATTCCCCTTTCCCTTACCCTCAACCTTCACCCTCTTCACCCCTCCATCTCCCTATTCCCCATCACATTTGAAAATTAATGACATCGTAACATAAGAGGAAGTTATGCAGTCCAAAACAAAGCAAGATAAGGCTTAAAAGGAAGTAGATAAAAAGGCAAAAAAATAAGAATAAATAATAATTTGAGTGCAAGGATAAATAATAATAATAATAATAATAGAGGAATGAATAAAAGTCAAGTAAATAAGAAGAGGAAGAATTTGTTTCACAGAAGAAGTAAAAAGAGAAATAACATGTTGTACAAAAGAAGAGAGAAGAAGAAGAAGAAGCCACACAGAAGGAGGAGGAGGAATATTAAGAGGATTGGAAGAAGAAATAAAAACAACAATGATAAAAATTTTCAATAAAAAATAAGGAGCAAGAAGATAAGGTAGCATAGGAGGAATAAATGAATAAAGTTAAGGCTAACAAAACAACCAAAGAATCTGAAGAAAAACAAAATGAAGTCTTTCACAAGTAGGAAAAGGATAAAAAGAAAAAGGTTGACCATCAAGTTTCCAAGGATGATGCCTAATAAGTAGAATAATTATAAAAATTTCAAGTATAGGCATCCACTAAGACAAAATAATAACTAGATAAAAATAATAAGGAAAAAGTTGTAGCCCATACTTATAAGGTTGAGTAATTGGTGTAACCTATAAAGCTAATAGCAAAAGATCCCAAAAAATAACTAATACCTAATAATTGACATCCCTCCATCACATTATAAGGCTAAAAGTTAGTAGTATGAGGTGGATAAGAAGATATGTCATAGTAAAAACCTCAAATAACTAGGCAATGGTTATGGGATGTGCAAACCCCACCCTTGAAATGAACAACCTTCAAACTCCTAGTTTCACAAATTTAACACCTATCAGCTTAGTCATAGTTGTTATGACTTAACTCTATTTGGCCATGGTAATCTAATAAACATCACCTAATGTGAATCAAATCACCTTAGAAAACTAGATTTATGTATTTGATGTGTTCTAGGAATCCATAATGTAGAAGGTAGATGAAAGAGGAAAATGTAAACTTTCATGTGCACTTATCCAAGGTCCAATAAATCATAGATGACACTTTTATATCATTGGTCACTCAAGTGTTATGTGACCAGGTGATGTCTCAGGAGAATAAATTCAATGTTTAACTCATTCAACTCACCAAAGATTAGGTAGTTGTACAAAAAACTCAAAATATCATAGTGCATGGTCAATAATTAAAGGTAGAAATAAAGATGATCTTTGAAATGCTAGAATAATATAACCAAGTATTGGACATTATTTCAAGCAATCCACCCAATTTACTCAAAATATTCTTGATTAAAAATAATAATTGGAGGACATGTTTAGTGGTTTTCAACTGAACTTATCTAATGTAGACAAAACCAAGGCAACTATGCAAGATCATACATGTACTCTAGCTCAAATGGATTGTAAGTTAAAGTATTTTATTTAAAATATAAAAATTATCATGGATAAAATGATAATATGGAAAAATTATATGCCTCACATCATGTTCATTGACATGTAGACCAGTAGTACGTAGATCAAATGGAATAAATGTTGTAAGACGTTCAACTCAACCTTTTTCATAAAATGGTTTCCATTACCAGTATAGAAGATGAAGACATATAGAACATCATATAATTCCAATATCTATTGTGATCACTGATTATAATGGTATGATACACCCTTGTATATTTTAACCAATTTAAGCAAGATCCATCACATTTGGAAAGTTTCATTGTTGTAATCATCAATGAGCCTAAATTCATTCCACCCACTTAGCTCGTATAGAAACTACAAACCAAGAAATAAGAAAATTCAGGATGGGAAGCAACCTAAACACATCAAAAAAATCCTCAAGTTGACTCCATAACGGCATATTTTTTAGCATTATCTTTAATGACTCTACCTTATTCGCATCCTTCTCCAACTATAACAATGCACTACATGCCTCCTCCATCTCTTTAGGTCTTACGTAATTCTCAATTTTTATAAATTTTGAAATATTTTAAAGTAGGTAAAGGCATAATTATTAGGTGTAGGTCTAGGATGGTTTAAATATCATAAAGGTTGTCCTCTTGGTTATTTTAATCTATTAAAAACTTGTAAGGTTTGTAGATTGGTACATTTTAAGTAAAAACCTAAAAAGGTAGATAATTAGTGCAGAAGAGGTGAAAATTAGTAAAAAACACCTTGAGTGATTATCATAAGAAATGTTTTTGGACCAACCCTTTAGTGTAAGAAATTATAATATCTCTAGTTTTAGGCACACTTCCTATAACTTTGTCTTAGGATGAGACAACTCTTTAGATCAAGGAAAGTGTTGGTAGTAGAATAGGATTGTAAAATTGCATATTATATATGAATGACAAATGTGTGACTTATAGTATTTTATATAACATTTATCATTTTATATGTACTCAGCCTATGCATGTATATCCAAATTCTATGTAATAATAAAATACTCCTTCAAAGGAAGAAATGAAAGGTTATAATGTGAATCATCATAACATTGTAAGTCTATAAATAGTGATTAGATGTAAAGGAAAACTATGTCGAATGATTTGATATTTGATATAGATATCGATTCATAATTCTTAAAATATATTTTGTAATTTTTCCATGCACATTTTTATTCTATTACATTTGAATCTATTTAATCATAAAATAGTAATGAATGTTTTGTGAATCTAACTCTATGATTATATGGATAGTCATTAAAAACTAAACATAATGAATTCTTGGCTTTGTTCTATAATCTCATCTAAGTTCTGAATATGTACTCTAACTCACACAATAATAAATATTAGAATGATTTGATGGGTTTTATAGGAACGTCTACTAACATTAAAAAAGCATCTTTTTTCTAAGTTTAAGGAGTTTTTATAGTTGATGGTGATATAGGATAAGCTACATCAATGGATGCCAAAAGTTGGAAAGAAAAACAAACCTAAAAGGGTTATGTGCAATAGAATTATAGTGATTTTTATTTTATATATGTTAAAATAAAGGGATAATTTCATACCATGTGTATTACTTCTTTTAGTTATGCATTCTAAGAATATGAACAGTCATCTTATTTACCACTTTTGTTTGTCCATCAATCTAGAGATGGTATGTGATAGATGTTGACCAAATTTGACCTTGTAGGTCAAATTAGGACCCTTATATGTAAAAAATTAATTTTTATATGTTTTAAGGGTCTAATATTTTTTCATGGGGTGTATTATAAGTTATTTGATATCATTTAATGCTATATTAGTGTTGGTCTTGGTCTAATTAGTTAATATATCATTTTGAGTCATTTAAGGTTCATAAATGCAAGTTTCAGAATTTCCAATTGTTTTAGTCTCCTTTGAAACATCAAATAAGTCATATTCCCTATCAAAAATGTTAGTTCATCTAAAACTTGCAGGTTATATAATTGAAAATCAATAAATCAACTAAAAAGAGAGGAGTTTGAAACTTATACAGCGTATGAGAGAAGGTGACACATGGGAAAAGGTCATGTAATGTCTCTTCATTGTAATTAGACTCAATTCCACATTTTTAATTCCTTAGAAGTTCCAAATTTGAGCTAAAACCATTCTTCTCCTTCTTTGCCTTTTTAGACATACAGAAGTGATTAGTAGGTTTGTGCTTGGTACGGTTAGTAGAAGAAAATTTAGGTCAAATACCTTTGGTAGGTAAAATTAAACTCAGATAGATCCATTTCCATAACAATATTTCCAAAATTGGTCAACCATTCTTTATGAACCATCCCTAACAAGTTGACTATGTTTTTATGCTCACTATTTTTCCACCCTATAGATTTTTCTCTATTTTAAATAGGTCCATAAAATCCATTTGGTTATGTTGACTCTAGAGTATTTTGTATATATTATTATATTTTCTTCATGATTTGTTTCATGTTTCATGGTGTTTTTATGAGCAAGTCATCTCATGTTGAAAGGTGTCACCATGTGAGGTCTCAGTCAAAAGTTTTCCTTGTTTTCAGAATGTTGATTCCCTATAGAGGTCTCATGTAGATGGAAAATGGTGTTATACATGTATAAAATACATATTATCACCTATTTTCATGTTTATTTTCATCACACCATGTTTTTATCAACTTTTAGTCTTACCATTTCTCATAATCAACTCTTTGCTCATTCTAACTTGCAGTCATAGGGAATCATGTGTATGGAGCCTGATTATCATGATTCATGGAGGTGTGTTTAAAATATCATGATTTTAAACATAATCTCATATAAAAAACATAAAATAGGAAACTTCACTTGGCATAAGAGAGGACTATGTTAGTACCTTAGTTACACACATAGCCATATGATAGAAATATGCACCTACAAGTGCCTACAGGAAGTGAAAACATCAAAAGTAAGATGTATGAACCTATCCTAATACTTTATATATCATTATTATTCATGTATATACTTTGGTGAAAATATCAACTGATTAGGAAGCTAGTCACTTTGGTACATGAATCATTTTAGGTTCACTACTTGCATACAGCCTAAGTCCACCTACAAGTGCCCTCTAAAAGATGTCATGTTGAAAGGGAAGTATTGATAGGTGTTTCAATATCATAAAATTCTAAGAGTACATTAGAAATATTGGTGAGGTCCTAATATTTATCACCAATATGTATCTCTTGCTCACTATCCAAATTTGTATTCACGGCCTATGTATGTGCAAATGCCCACCTACAAGTGATACCACAGAGCCTTAAAGGTACATGTACAAAATATTGGAGTATGGTAAGGTTATTTTTCAAATCCTATCATGTGGTAAAAATCAAGGTAGACCTATTTCAAGCATCAAATGGGCAAGCGGAGATGTAAAATGCCTTTAAGCATAAGATGACTAAGTTTAGGGAGTTTTTCCCAAAAAAGTGAAAACAAAGGTCTAGGGAATTTTGTGAATACCTTATAGCAAGGCTATCAATATATTTGAATCATATAGATAGGTAAACCTTATATCCTCTACCATGGATAATAACTATACCAAATATGAGGTCAATAAGATTGATGAAATGTGATTATTGGGGGCCTCAAAGATGCCTTTAAAGCATTGAAACCATGCATTCATATCTACAGGAATTCACTTTTAGGTGACCTTTGACATCCTAAAGAGAAATGGAACATAATATCATGGTTGGAATAGCCCTATAAATTTAATGGTGTACAAATTATCATGAATATCATTAAGATAAGGTTCATTTGTAGTGTTTCAAGCCTCATGAACACCTATTGGTATCCCTTTACAAGAAAATGCTCACCTATAGCTGGATAGGTAGATAGTAAGTTAATCATGGTGTCTAGGTGATGATTGAAGCCTATAAAAGCTAAACATAGGTATAAATATTAAAGATTAAATTAAAGTATTTATTCATTAATATTAGAGTGTAACATAGCAGACATGCACCTATAAGAATCATTTTTTGGATAAATAGGTAGAGTAGCATACTCAGACCTAATAGAGCAAAACATGGTTAAAATGTAGAAATGAATGATTGATAAGGTTGTTAAGTATATAAAACAATTTTAAAATTAAAATTTTCACCCCATGATTAAACAATGTCATATAAATAGGGGATGAAATGGATCTAATCTAGTGTACATAGTTCACACCAAAACACTATGCACAATCCCCTTTTACATAGTCTATTTTGGGTTTTGTAAAATTTGGGGGGTCTATTGATAAGAAAAAGGGATAAAAACTGGTACAAAACATATATAATACTTGGTTAACATCCTTGAATAATCATCATTGTCTGAGTAAATAGGGCAGTGCCCTTTGTTTTATCTCAGACAGAGGGCACTCCCTTTATGAGCAAAACCTGCATTCTTAAAGGAGGGTGAAATGGTGGACCATAATCACCTGGAACCTTTAAATAAGGTGTTAAAGGTTATATTAAATTTATACCAACATGGAAGACATCTCAAAGAGTGAATAATCTCAATTGGATGGCCTAGACCCTCAAACTTGCAGGTAGACCTATTAGGCATGGTTAGGTCTAAAGCCCAAATGAGAAGGCATTTTCACTTATAACCTTATGTGGGAATTATAAATTTTTAAAACATGTTTTTTGGATAATTACAGATGTTTTAAATCTTTTTTATTCAAAATAATCCCAATTGGATGGCCTAGACCATAAGGATTATAGTCAGGCCTATTAGACAAGGTTCTATGCCAAGGCCTAAGGGAGGGTCACATCTATTTATAACCTTATGTGAGAACTAAAATGGATTTAACATGTTACTAGGGTGATATTAGTTGTGTTTTAATCATCTATATTGTATGGTAATCCATGATAATCCATTTTTGGGCTTTAAGACAACTCAAGCCTATGTAAAGTGGAGAATCAAGCTTGATAGAGCAGCTTTGGAAGTTCACATCTCCTTGGAGGTTATACATGGGGATATAAGGAGTTTTTGGAAGTTTATGCACGTATTGAAATATTATCTAGTGAATTTTAATGTTATTTATAATTTCAAATCACATGAACAAATCTTAAGAGGGTAAAATAGGCCTAAGTTCATCAAAACGCTTGCTCGTGACCACTTTGAGAATATTAAGCAAGTAGTGCACCCAAATGGCATATTTTTCCTATAATGATGATTATATGTTCTATAATACTCATTAAATCTCCCTAAAATTATTATTAGTTATATATAATATATATGGATAGGGTACAAAATTGCTTTTTTGACTATTTTGTGCATTGTGCAGGTTTTAAGAGGTTTTAAGAGATGAAATAAAGTTTAGGATGAATATATAGAATTAATATAACTCTCCATTTTAATTTAATTCCTTTAAAAAACTCATAAGTTTTATAAAAAAATATCTCATGTCAGCCAGTCAGAACTGGCATAGTGAACATGATAGTGATAAGGGTGAAAAGCTTCAAGTAAACTAATTTTAAGGTGTGCATGATGCCTCTAAGTCCATGGAGGTTCTTGTAAAGTGTAATCCACTCTATTTTATGAATTTTCATGGAAAATTTATGCATTTTTTATGCCAATTTTTAAAGGTGTGTGAAAGAAGAGTTATTTTGAATGCAGATGATGATAGCTCATTTTGGGAAGATTTTAGATGACCAGGACTACAACCAATGCATAAAAAGGCATCTTTAAAACCCTTTCCTATAATTAAAATAATTATACACATCCCTAGTAAGTTTTTGGATGTTAAAATATGGGTGAATGATGAAGGTAGTTTCTTAATGTAAAATGAGAACTTATATGCTACATTTCAAGAGTTTTATGACTTGGGGTGACACTTGTGCTTCCTAAATTTACATGGTTAGTTTCACATTCCCATATCATGCAAAAGTAACTCATTTTATTGAATTTATAAGTGTCCTTATGACATTTTAACTTTTATCTTCTCCTCTTTCTCTCAAGTTATATAAGAACTAGCTATTTTGGCCTTTATAAATTATGCTCCACCTGAGTATGGCAAAGCCCTGATCATTTGCATACCATAGATCAATAAAGACTACTAATTTTTACCTATTATATTACTATTTATAGTGTTTTCACTTGAATTATTTATCTTGTTTATGTGATGACTATTTTTTCCTTATAATTGTGTCTCATTCTCTCACCTATTTACAGTTGGAAAGCTTCTTCTTGTAGGTCATGTAAAGTGTTTTATGATGTGTCAAGGTTGAGTGAGTTAGTATATTCAAATAGTTAAATTATAGGAATCTTGTCTATTCCTCCTAGCCTAAACATTCATCACAAACTAATAATGAAATATTTATGTGAGAAGATGTAGATTGGAGAAGTGTATGTTTGGTTAGTCCCTTGTTCTCATGTGTAGCGTGAAGTTGGTTGGTAGTCATCAACTAATTTGGTGTATCACCTCCTTTAAGATAGTTTAATTTCAATTTTCTCTCTATTTTACCTTTAAAAAGTTAGGTTTAGTATTTATTTACAAGTTTTTCATTAATGGAGCTATCCCTATCTAGAGATTCACCTCATTATTAGGCTACCCATAGCCTAGAGGTGTTTCAATTGTGACACTTGAATGAGGATATCTGAGACATCTCCTTAAAGGGTGAAAATCTAAGTGACAATAGTATAAATGTTTAAATTTTGTGTCCATAATAGACTAAAGTGGTTTATTAAAGTTTCTTAAGAATATTATATCAACATCAGAGATGATAGTGCCTAATAATCCAAAATGGATCTAGACATATTAAAAATATAGTTGATTTATTTCTAGAGTTGAGATGGATATATTTACAAATCTATCAACTAATACATAAACACAATCATTACCATGATTGGTATTAGGGTACCTTGAGATAAATCCCATAGATATTAACTTCCATAGTCTCTATGAAACTAGTATAAGTGTGTGCACACCTTTATTCTGATTGACCAGTTTAGAAATTACACACACAGTAAAATACTTAATGTATTTGGAAACATCTAATCTAATGTGTGGCCAAAAAAACATTTTCAATACCTCAAGGGTATTTTCAAATACAAAATATCTTTAAACCTTGTTTAAATTTTGATCAAGGAATCCAAGGAAAGTGGTTAGGTTTTATGTTAGTTCAAAATTAAATAAAATGAAAATGAACTCAAAACAAAAACTAGCACACTAACAAACAAACATTACCTTGCCTATATCAGAGAGGGGAGCATGGTGAACAAACAAATGACAAATATAAACTAAAAATAAATAAAACAAGTATTCTTACCTTCCTTAATTCTCTAAGGTCTTTTTTCTATTGGCTTGCTTAGATTGTGTTAAAGAGGTCTTCATCATAAGGCTTGGCTAGATCCATCTCCTCTTGGCATCATGCTTGGCTTGGTTTGTCTTGATGATTCAATGGTTTGGTTCAATTTTTTACATTATAACACTATTTTATTGCTTCATCAATGAAATATTGCATTAAAACATTACTTTTGATTCAATCCCCTAAATGAAGAGGTCTAGGCTTGTATTTATAGGCTTTAAAATCACTTGGAATGAGTTAAATTGTAACCTTGGTTGAGTTTATTAGCCTTGTTTAAGTTTTAAAGTTGTCAAAATGGTCATGACTAAGTTGGATAGGTGTGCTTTGAGATATTTTCATTTGGTAAAACTCACAAAGGTAATGAGTATCTTCTAGGATGTTCTAAGATATTTGTATTTTCCTTTTTGATAATTGATTTATTATTTCATGGATGAATTCAATTAGGATTTGGTTTGATTTAACTTGCAAATTGATTTTTATTAGGATTTTACAAGTCAATTAATTATTTTTAGGCATTTGATCATTTGTTTAATTTTAATTAATTCAATTTTTACATTTGCCTTATTTAATTGATTTATGGGCCAAATTGATTTAATTGCATGTGATGAAGCCAAATTAGATATTATTAGCAATCCTTAGGCTATATATTCAATGATTGGTAAGAATTGGTCTAATAGTCTAGTCAAAGCCATTAGTGGCCAGTTTTACATGTCTATAATTTACCCCTATTTGGGAAGGTGTTTCAAGATAGAAGCACATTAATGTCTTCTTAAAGAATAAAAATGTTATGTGTGCTTATGACTTCCATGGTGATGAATGAACTATAGCCACGCCCTCAAGGGAGAGGCTAGAAAAAGGAGTGGTAAACAATCCATCAAAAGAAAGAAGTAAGGTAAGGGAACCAAAATAATAAGATGATGGGATGAAAACATAATGATTTTCCCAAAGTTGGGAAAAATCACTAAAAATGCAATTGGGATGGTGTACAATGGTTTGCCCAAAGGTGTTTATAAGCATTGTATCCCAATAGTGGAAACATTGTATGATAACATATTATTTACCCAAAGGTGGTTATAATAATTGATAAGATGGAGTTGTCTCAATTAGGATAAACAAACAAGATAACAACATGCTCTAGTTGGATAGAAGAAAGTGAATGCTAGAATGATAATTTTCCCCAATAGGTGATATAATCATTGAGAATGTAGGTGGGATGATGTATAATGATGAAGTAGTGTACCCAAATTATGATAAACATGATTTATTGGTTGATGATTGAAAACATGATGAGAAATTGATACAAAAGATAAAGATGAATTGGGACAACCTAGTAGTAGGGATATGCTTGTCTGAACTAACAAAGGCTGAAATTATTTTATTACTTAATTACTCTATTTTGGGATATGATGAGGATTGAATTGGGATTATTACTAATGTTGATGCCAAAGAAATTTTGATGCTACATTGATGGTGTAGACCTCTTAAATATAGTTTTTTTTGTAGCACATGATGATAGGAAACCATGAAGACTGACTCCTAAAATCCAATACTTAATAGAAAATAAAGTACTAATGATAAAAAATATGATGACAAGGTATAGATATGAATATGGATAGATTCAATAATAATGTGCAAGGAATGACCTAATGAATGCACATAAATCGAATCAAAGCAATAATGTTGAAAGAAAATAAATAGGCACATAAACAACAAACAAATAAAATAGAACAAAAGAAACAAATAACCATTAGTCCCTAATGTTAGTAAAAATAATGCGATGAATATTTACACTATAAAATAGGTGAAAACGTAACAAATAAATAGGAGGGTGGAATAAATGAAAGGAATGGAGTGGTTGAGTTATCTCCATATGCACTCGACAAGTGGATATTGCCTACATAGTTCTACAGATATGATGATCTAATAAAAAATTTAGGCTGAATGTAGTTCTCCCAAGAAATAGGAAGAAAATGGTGATAAGATGAAAAAAAACATGATGGATGTGATAGAAGAATAATAATGAACTCCTAAGATGGTGAGAGCATAGGATAAAGGGCTAGAAGGATGGGGAATCTAAGTGATAATTGATTTTTTGTGACTTAATAAGGGTTCCTAGAATCCTTAGGGCAAAGAAGCGGTCAATGTTTTTGGTTTTTTTAAATGATTTTATAATGTTTTTAGTATTTTTTAATTATCTCAACTCGATCGAGAATGATGAGACACTAAAATGTTCTAATCTCACAAAATGATGAGAACATTCAAACTTAAAATGATGCTTGCAAAATGGTGAGAACATTGTGAAAGAGGGACTAAGCTAACCTCAATGTGAATAAAACATGACCCACATAGTCACAAAATGGCCCTAGTTCATAGTAGGTCCACCTTAAAGTGGAATATCTGCCTAGTGTAGTAGCCAATTCAAACAAAATAGGCATAGTTGGTATGATGGCACAGTACATCATATGAATGGCTAGTTGGTATGATCAAGGCATAATGAAAAAATTTTACTCCTAGTTTTACCATAGGTAGTTATAACTAGGATACAATTGATAGATCAATGATACTGATTTTCCCATAGGTGGTTATAATTAGTAGCAGTACCAACAAGCACTGATTTACCCTAGCAGGTGATATAATCAGGCTCACATAAAAAAAACATGATTGAAAGGAAACAAGAAACAAAGGATGTAACTACCAAAACTTCTATCATACTACTCCCAAAATACTACCTCTATCTAGAATGCTTGAAATAACTATTAAAAATGATATGATTCTTCATACTATAAACATGAAACTAATGGATGAACCAAGGTCAAACATGATAGGATAGGATGAATCAAAACATGTTTCGTTGATAGAATAGAATGGTAGATTGAATAAGTGATAGGATGGTAGGATGGGTAGAATGGCCATGGTATAAAAAATAATAATTATAATATGATACAACTTGAAATGGTCCTTATAGACAATATATCAAATCACTCAAGCATAATACCACTTGAGGTGTATAATGTTCATAAGCTCATCAAGTTCATCTTCATCTGGTGTGGTGAGCCTATATGCTCTATCATCATAGTTTACATTGATGATGAAAGTACCAACCTAGTTGGGTTTGAACTTGCCTTTATGCTTATTTTTGATAGTGATATTATTTTGATTCTCTTTAAGTACAAGATCACCAAGCTTAAATTTTCTATGTTTCACCACTGATTGTATTGTCCATAAAGTTTATTTTGATAATCTTATAGATTGTTTATTGTATCCATATTTTTTTCATCAACTCTAGCTCTTGTAGGTGAGCTACATTATAGTTATTTTCATCCAAAACATGCTTGAAAGATATGTGTAATGAAGGCAACTTGAGCTTAATGGGAAGTATGGCTTCAGTATCATAAACAAGTGTGTATGGATTTGCTCTTATAGGGGTGCGATGATTGGTATGGTATGCCCAAAGTGCATGGAATATCTGAAGGTGTCAATCATAACTAACATCATTGATAATATTTTTGAGAATATTGACAATGGTTTTGTTTAATGATTCAACATGAACATTACCTTGAGGGTAATATATCATGGAAAAGTGTTGTGTGATCTTCTATTTAACACATAACTTTTTAACATCCTTATTTTTGAATGATTCTTTATTATCAGATATAATTTTATAAGGGATACCATATTGGTGTATGAGATGGTTAAATATGAACCTGGAAATTTGGTTTCTAGTCATGTAAGTGAGGGGTATAGCTTCAACCCATTTAGTGAAATATTTTATGGTAGTAAGTATGTGTTTATGGCCATTTAATGAGGTTGGTTTTGTCTTCTAAATGAGGTTGAGACCCCATGTATCAAATGGCCATGGTGTCAACATTGGTTTCAAAGTCTTGGTAGGGGCATGAATTAGATTAGCATTTCATTGACACTTGTCACACTTTTTGACATATGTATCTACATCTACATCCATCATTGGCCAATAATAATTATTACCCAAGATATTTTTGGATAATACTACCCTAATTTTTTGGGATCCATATAACCCTTCATGAACTTCTCATAACACTAGATTAGACTCTATCGAAGTGAGACAATGAAATAGAGTTTCATTGAAACTATGGTAGTATAGGGTTGGTCCAAGTAAGATGTAACAATAGATATTATAGATGAAGGATTTAGTATGTTTTCAAGATAATTTATTTGGTAAATTATGTTCATTTAAATAAGCATATAATTCTAAATACCAAGTAGAGATGGGACCAATAATATCACAAATCATTGCGATAGTTGTATGTTCATGAGCTAGTGATGTTAGATTTTTAATAAAAATTTGATACTCTTTGGCTATGTCTGCATGTCAAATCAATGATCCAATTATATCCATGGAATATATTGTTATGTTACTAGTTCTTGAGATATTCTCAAATAAATGTCAGTAATTTATTGCTTGAGAGTGTTAACCATTACTTTGTATGGAACTAGTTGGTCATCTTTAGTCTGAAAGTGGTCTATAACTTGATTGATGATTAATTATGAATCACCACAAAACTTGAGATGATGTATGTTCCATTTTATTACCTATAAAATCTATATTATGAGTGTTTCATATTATGCCATGTCATTGGTATAAGGAAATCTTATTTTGAATGACTTAGGGATGAGATCCCCTTATGGTGTTATGAACAAATGGCCTACCCCCAATCTATGTGCTATGAATGATCCATAAAAATATAACTTCTAGTACTACTCCTCAAGAGGTGTTTCAATGATGGTCATTATGGATTCATCAAGAAATTGTAATATCAATGGCTCTATATCTACAAGGGGTGCTTCAACAAGTTGATCAACAAGAACTTGTCCCTTGATTATTTTTTGGTTTACATAATTTATCTCAAACTCAATGAGTATCATGATCCATTTGGCCACATGGCCTTGAAATTTTTTTTTGATAGTAGATATTTTATTGGATCTACCTTTTAAATAACCATGGTCTTATTGTTCAATATATAGTGTCATAGTTTCTAAGTTATGAAGACCATAGCTAGATAGGCCTTTTCGATGGGCATATAGTTAAGTTCATATATGACTTAGATAGTACACTACATGTTATTTTCCATTGTCATCATGTTGAGATAGAAGTGGCCCCAAGATATTTTTGATAGATGATAGATATAATAATAATGCTTTTCTTAGTGTAGGAGGCAATAAACTTGGTGGATTCACTAGATATTCTTTTAGTTATTGAAAAGATATCTAACAATTAACATCCCAATGAAATGTTACACCTTTAATTAGTAAGTGCATAAATGTATGATACTTGTCTACCAATTGATATATTAATCATCTAATGGATTGGATCTTGCCCTAAAAACTATGGAGTTGCTTCAAATTTATTGGTGGTGGCATATTTGTTATGGATCATACCTTAGCTAGATTGAATTCAATGCCCTTGCGAGACACAATGAAGCCTAGTAATTTTTTTAATGTTACACCAAACACACACTTGTTTGAGTTGAGATTAAATTTTTATTCATGTAGTCACTCAAATATCATTTTCAATGTTATTGGATGATCATCCCTTATCTTGGATTTTCTTAGTATGTCATCGACATAGTCTTCAATAATGTCATGCAGCATATCATGAAATATTACTACCATAGCTCTTTGATAAGTGGCCCCAACATTCTTAAGACCAAATGGTATGACCTAATAATATAATTTTCCCCACAAAGTGGTGGATGTTTTTTTGTGTTGGTCTTCTAGCATGATTCTAATTTGATTGTAGCCTGAGAATACATCCATCAGTGAAAGCATCTCATAACCCACAGTGGAGTTGATGATCATGTCAATGTTTGGAAATGGAAATTTGTCCTTAGGTCAAACTTTTTTTATTTCAAGGAAATTAGTATAGATTTTGATTCCTTCAAGTTTTTTTCTAACATGCACTACATTATAAATCCATTAAGAGTAGTTGATTGGCCTAATACATCTTTCTACCAAGAGTTTATCCAACTCTTTCTTCACTAATATAGTAATGTGAGGATGAATTTTGCATAACCTTTTTTTTACTAGTTTGGAATCAAGATGTACCAAAAGGTGGTAAAAAACTAAGTTAAGGTCCAAAGTATGAATTTAAAAATAATCCCATGCAAATATATCCATAAATTTCCTTAGAAGGGATATAAAGACTTCACATTCCTCCTCAGTGAAGGACATGCCTAATTTAATCCATTTTGGGTCATATGAAGTCTTGATGTTTACCTATATTTTGTCTTCTAGTAGAAGGTTTAAACCATCATCAAGGATAATGGGAAATGATTTTAATTATTTATTAATGTCAAAGTCCTCTAATATAATTGGTTCTTTGAGCTCACCTAAATATGATAAGTCAGAATCTCCCAAGGGGAGAGATGTCTATGTGACAAAAATAGTTAGAAATTCCTATATGATTTGATCAAACATTTTTCATTGCTCAAGATTGAATTCATAGCGATAAACATGTCCATCATTATTGGTTTCTTGAAGGATGTAATCAAAATCTTGATGTTCTTCTGCACTAAACTCAGATCCATAGACTAGTTCATTATTATTCTCTTGAAAAATATGATCAAAATATTGATGCTCTTCAAATTTGAAATTAGACCTATAGACAAGTTCATCATTGGTGGTCTCCTAGTCTAAATTTAGAGAAGGTTAAACACCCCCATATAATGGTACTTGAAATAGGTTTTCACCACTAGACTAGCCTTTATCTTTACTATTTCCCTAATAAAAAAATGCATTAAAGATGTTTTCACCTTGAGATATCAATGTTTTATTTATTTAATTTTGGCTAAGGGTGTTCACCCACTCTCAAAAATAGGCTTCAAGATCCAATTTTATTGAGAACCCTAATTTATGATCTCATAATGGAACATTGTCCCTAAGGTCTAGGAAATCATAGAAAGCCTCATCATTCTAAAATGCATCAACCAACATGTTGGATTCTTGTTGGTCCTAGTCTATCAATTAAGGATAGTATAATGGTAATAGATTAAGACAAATGATTGGTGAAGGGTAAAAATGGCATTATTATCAAACATGTTAGTTTGGGCTAAGTCATGAAATTGGCTATGATCAGACTCTGCTTCACTATCGACATCATTGTCACTAGTCAGTGGTGATAGAAATTGAATAAGATACATGAGTCACCCCCAGGTAGTTTAAATACAAATACATAAGTTCCTTTATACTTAGTCATAGCAATTGGTTTGATATCTCCCTATTTATTTGGCCCTAGGCCTCCTCCTTCATAGTCTTAGTTCTCCATAATCCTATTGGGAATAGGATACTTTGTGCTTTTATAATGGTTAGCCAAATTATCATTATACAACCATGATTCATCTCCCTTGAGAGGGTCCTCTTCTAATCCTAAGGCTGGTATGAATGTGATAGGTGGTAGACTATTCATGTGAATGTTTCCCTTGTTTTTCCATTCTATACAAAATGGTTTGGCTTTAGGTCTTCCAAAGGACTTAGGGTTTGGAGGAAGATTTGAAATATGAAAGGTGTCATGAGTTAGATATTTTCATATGCCATTGGGTGTGATGGTATAATGATTAAAGGCTTTAGGAGGTGACATCTGTGAAATGAAATCAAGGGTATTATGATCAATGCAGTTATTTTCTAGAAAGTCAACAAGTATTTTCTTTCCTTTGTCTTGCTTGAAAATGGGATTCATACCAAAATGGTAGTTATAACTCTAAAATTTGGCCTTAGATGTTTACAATTCTCATAGGGATGAAAATCTCCTAGAATATTCACCTTTATTCCTAAATGGGAGAACTTGATACATTGGTGCAATGTCGATGGGATGCCATGAATCTCATGTAACCAAGGTCTACCCAAAATCATATCATATGACAAGTCAAGATCAATCACATGGAAAAGTGTATCATGGGTCAAGGTCCCAATAATAACTAGAAAGTTAAGGGTGCCTTATGATTCTCATTCTTGATTGTCATAGGCTTTGATGGTTATTATCTCTACTTGGAGATCTAATGTTGTGTATCTAAAAATCTTGATAAGCTTTAGAGACACTATATTTAGAATTGAACCATTATCTATAAGGACACACTTCACTTTATGCCTCATTATGTATACTTTAATGTGCAATGGGTTATTATGCAGTGGGCCAAGGGATGACATATCACTCTGGTTACATGTAACTTTTTGGGTTGGAGCTAGGTGTCTAACCAAAGCTTGAAACATATTAGGGGATATGTCATTTGGAATAATGGATTGAGTAACTTAGTTAAGATGTTTTTGTGGATTTTTGACATTCAGAACAAATCTAAAATAGAGATTTGTGTTGGTGTCTTTTGTAATTATTCCACTATGTCAAACATTTTTTCATAGACAGCATTGAATGGTTTGTTCTGAGTGTGCATGGTTGGTTAGATGATGTGTGAAGTGGGAAATAGTTGTGGGCCTAGTATGGTAATCTTAGACCTTTGAGTTATGATTGCACAATTGAAATTAGATACAAAACTAGTGTTGTTATCAAATGATGGTGGAGGGGGGCTAGATAAAATAAGTCATGGTTTTTGATGCACTTGAGTGTGGTCATAAGCTGATGATGAGTTATCACTATAATTTCCTAACATAGGAATCCCTACTTATCATTTTTCCTATGTGCAATCCCAGGTCATGGAAGGTTACCAGAATGATTAGGTTGATTTGGTATTACTAGTAACGGTTTTGTCTGATTAAAATTAGGTCTAGGATTAATGGATATGGTATTAACATGACCTATTGAGATATGACCCATGATTAAGTTATAGTCATGTACCACTGCATGGTAGGTCTATTAGTTACTACCATTTTATCCTTAGTTTTGTCCATTATTTTGGCATTGTTTATTTTACTACTAATTTGACTGGTTATGTTGGTTTGGCCTTGGTCATTGATTCTATTGCTTTTGATGTTGCACTAGCCATTATTGTTGTTTTTATGGTTTATTATTATGTTGAGGAAATGGATTTTGATAAATCCCAAGGTTTTTATTAGATGTGGAAGCTCCATGATCTAATGTGATCTCTCCATTCTCTATAATATTCTAAATCATAGGTTTAATTTACACACAAGACTATAGGTTATAGCCATTGACCCTATGAAAATCATATAATTATTATAGCCTATACTATTTTGGCATGTTTGTACCCTCATGATATTTATCTTTCATAACAAGATACCTAATCAAGTTATCTACTAAAAGCTTATGAAAGACTAATTTTATAGGCTCTCTAATGTCTATAAAATCATGATGAGTAGGTGCATTTATCCTTAGAGGAGGAATGGCTTGCAAAGGAATGGGTTGTCACATTTATTGAATTTACCAAACTATAGGTTATGTCCATTGACCCTATGAAAATCATATAATTATTTTAGCATATACCAATTTGGCATGTCTATACCCTCATTATATTGATCTTTTAGAATAAGATACCCAATCAAGTTATCTATTACAATATTATGAAAGACTAATTTTATAGGATCTCTAAGGTCTATAAAATCACAATGAGTAGGTACATTTTTCCTTAGAGGAGGAAGGGTTTACAAAGGAATCAATTGTTAAATTTATTGCATTTGCAAGCTATGACTATTGAAGAGGTTGTGGGGTAAGAGTAATATGGAAAGGTAGTGTTGGTTAAGTAGATGGTGTTTTCACCATTTGGATATGATGTGACTATGTTAATTTTTTGCCTACAACATTCTTATTGTAATTAAATGGCTTTGGTATATCATTGTTATTGGATTGTGTTGGTTATGACATTTATGTTTGAGCTAGATGTTAGTTCTTACCATTATTCTAGTTAGACAAGGTTAGCTTTATGATCCATTTTTTAATAAGGGCTCTTTTGATTATTAAACCTTTATCAATGATTTGTTTTAATGTGTGCACACACTGTAACTCAAGAGAGTAGGATATATCACTATGTAAATTTTTAGTAAACATAATGGAAAGTTTTTTACCTGGTAGACTATGGATAAAGTGTCTCACAAGGGTTTTCCATCATTATAGATAGCTTGTGAAGCATTCACCTAGGTTTTTATTCTCTTGTGTTAAGTCAACCAATGATATCTCATGCTCAAGATTTTATGAAAAGTGTTGCATGGACTTGTCTAAAAGATCATCAAAGTTAGAAACTAAGTTCTTTGGTAATTTTAAGAACCACTCTAAGGATTATCTAGTTAATATTTGTGAAAAAAAAATAACAAGTATATGTCACTATATGCCATTGGTTAGCATATGACAAATAATTTCATCAAATGTGCTTTGGGGTCATATTTCCCCTTGTACTTATTTAACTTTGGTGGCTCATACCCCAAAGTAAATGGCATCTATAATTATTTCATGTTAAAAGGGTAATATTATATGTCATCTAATTTTAATTTCTTAGTTTTTTTCCCTACTTAGATGGCATCAATTGCATTATTCATTTGGTGTAACTCTTTTTCAAGGAAACTTGTGGGAATATTGGCCTGGCTTGATGGGTAGGTGGTCACAAGTAGATTACTTAGACTAGGGTATGAAAATGGTATTTTTTAGGATATGTTAGATTGGTTTGGAAATGGACTAGGAATATACATTCATGGATTAGGGTGTGATTATTGAAATTGCACATATTGTGATGCAATATTATAGTTAGGGTTGGATATCTAGGCTTGATTTTGAGGATATTGAAGTTGGGATGAAGGTATATATCCATATTATACCTATTATGGTTAAATAGGTACATGTTTTTGACTATTCAAACCTTTTTGCTGATGAGGGACTCTTGAACCAAGACCTTGTCTCTAAACTTATGGCACATTCTACATGAAAGGCAATGGTTTCCTAATAGGTACTTGAAGAACATTAAAACCTCCTTGTTGCATGAATCCCTATTGGGAAGTGGATGCATGTTAGAGATTCAACATATATCATTAACCAATATTAACACACTATTGGTTATACATCATTTTATTTTGAATTGGTATGTTAATCTATGATGAAAGAGGGATGCTTGTTGCTACTTGGTGAGGTGGAACATTTGTTTCCCCCTATTGATGTGTTAATATATTCTAACTCTACTACATGGATATGTTTGATGGTTCATATTTATATGGAATATTACCCATCATCTATTGGGGTAGATTAGTATTTTTCATGTTTTTTTATGGTGTGGCACTAGTCATTGGCTAACTACTTAATCTTATTGGTTGAGTGCTTGAAGAAGTAGCTGGTTGAGGATTAACAGTAGTTGGTTGAGGTTGGGAAATAGAAACTCCTACTCCCTAATTTTTTGAACCACTAATGGTGATAGTTAAAGGCCCATTTTTCTAACTATAGGCTTATTCATTAACACCACTTTGGTCTAAATTGGACATTATTTACATATTATCCCATATATTTTACTCAGTATCCTACATATAAATCAAAGATATTTCCTCTATAATCAAGTTATAGAACATGGTTTCTACTAATTTGTTTTTCATAAATGGGTCCAAACCCTAACTTTCTTGACCTATCACTTCCATTAAAAATCCTATTTAGTGAGCTAAGTCAATAAGAGGTGTATTTAATAAGGCAACATTAATGAAGTTATGCTCTAGATCAAGGTATGTCTAATATGCTTGATGCATTTGATTAAAGTGGTCTTCCAAGGGGCCTATTTGTGGAACAATCATGCATGGATTTTGATAATGTATTGGTAAATTTTCATTAGGATTACTAGAAAAGGCTTGTTCATGAGTTTGATTGTAAAATATGTTAGAAGGTCCTTTTTCTATATTTTGTAAATTGTCATTCCCTACTTCATATTTTGATGACATTGTACCATAATAAAGTTTTTACTAGATGTTTTCTACAATCGAGGGTTCACTAGCCAAATATTTCTCTATTTTTTGTGGGTCTTGCTCTGTATAAGGAGGTGTGCTAGACAAATAGTTGGCCAAAAAATCTTTACTTGGTTCCCCTAATCGAATGTTTTGAGGTGGATAAGAATCCATATCCTAAAAAATAATATATTCATTAGGGTTTGGAAAAAAGTCCTCTTATGTGAAATTATTTCCATATCTTGAATTTTACATAGTTACGCTACATGTATAGTGAGGTATGGTCAAATATAATGGAAAATATTTCACAACAAGAGAGGGTTAAAGTTCTACAAACTCTTTAAAAATATATGTATAAAAATATAAAGGGTTAAAACATGATCTAGCTTGGTCTAAGGGTGGATCTAAATCTCCAAAAAAAATTATGCAAAGACTTGGTAAAAATATTGTATTGTCAAATGATGAATGTTAAGTGTTCAATACATCCAAAGGTCAAGTGAAATGACCTAAAAAAAAATCCAAACTCTATTGTCAAAATGAGTTTCAAGTAGGTTCTAAACTAAGAAATGGAAATGTTTCTAGGTCTTTTTTTCCAAATGTCGAGTCAAAATCTAGGCTCAAATAGGATATCTGAGTACTATTAGCCAAATATAGTCAAAAACTTGGCTTAAAAAGGTTGATGATTAATCTAACAAACTTGGAATAGTCTAACATAGACAAAGTATATGATTCCTAGCATAAAATGTGATCTTATTGGTATACAATACTAAACAAAGGAAATCTAAAGATGAACTAATTTTATCAAATAAAAGCACAAAATAATATAGCCTCTAAATTTGAGTAATCAAACTATCCTAAGTTATGAAACCCAAAAGAGGAAGATCTAGGTATAAAACCCATGAATTGAGGTCTAAATCAAAAACAACCAATGTTTGAATCCAAACTTTGGGAAAGTTAATAAAAGACTCAACTAAAAATAAACTATGATCTAATGAAAAATAATCTATAAAAGAGTTATCAACATGATCATGCTAATCAAATATCCAGTAAGGCTCAAATGATTGCTTACAAAAAATGATAGTGTAGACACAGGATAAGATAAGTCATTTGAAATAAACTGGGTAACATAATGATATTATCGTTCCCAAAATATGTGATAATGGTTGGATTATTTCAAGACTTTCTAGGGCATGAAAATTGGATTGATTTGGGTAGCATAATGTTTCCCATTTCAATCAAGCAATACACCCAACATTTTAACACAAAAATAAATGTTTGATAAGTTAAATCAAGGTGTCAAATGAACGTCATAATGCCTCCTTAAATAATGGATAAATGTTATACACAAGACTCATTCATGACATTGTCTGAATAATAATAAAAGTTTAAGTATAACACACCAAATAATAATGGAAAAGTGACAAAATGTAATAAAGTATAATCATCCTAAATCCTAGCAAGGGTATGGAAAAATGGGGTTGACTATAACTAATTTTATTTTTGATCATCTAGATGGATCAGATGCATACAACTTTCACATCATCATACAAGAGAAGTGTACATCATTTGGGTTTGTATCATATAGATTTTTGTAAAAAGGTATTTCCTTTTTTACAAACACTACATTTGTCTCTTGCTCAATGTAGTGAAATGTCCAACATGCTCAAATATCCTAGGCTTAGCCTCTACTAATAGAGATGGTTTAACCACTCAAACCACTATCCTAATGAGGGGATCCCAATTTGTATACCCCCCCATGGAGAGGGGTTGAAGATGATGCTGGGAGATGAAACCTCATGTCAAAAATTCCCTAAATAACTCATTAGAGATAATGAAGTCCCCCTCACAAGCCAAAATGCATGATAAACAAAAGATAATTAAAAAGACTTTATGGTCATTTTTAGGTCACCCAATACTATGCAAGCTTGGGGAAAGCTTAGATGATCTTTTTTCACCTTAGACTAGGCCCTAATATGCAATAGAATGGAACTTTTGATCCCACAAGTTCCCTATAGGGAATGGCTAGAGAGCATCTGCATGCAAACCTTTTTGATAAAATAACAAACAACACATGAGTTGTAAATAATTGAAGTGAAGTTGATTCATTACACCAATTTGAAATGTTCTATTAGATTTGTTACTAGGCCCCCTTTGCTTAAGTTTGAAATTTTAAAATATTTTCATAACACCAAATGAATCTAAATCACCTAAGTTCATTTTTTTAAGCCCAAAGATTGAAGTGTTCAATATTTATCCTAAAGTCATGATTAAACACTAGTTATAAAATGTTCAATATTTAAACATGTGCTTTAAGCACCCAATTTGAAATATTTCTAAGACTTAACATGGTAGATTCATTTTAGGCACCAAATACCAAATGTGTGAAAACTAGCATGTTCCTTTTAAGCCCAATTTGAAATGTTTGAATTTTACCTAAGTTCCTTTTTAAACCCAAATTAATTTTTTTGGATAATCAAAAACATGTGATTTAGTCTTCAATCAACCTTGGGATCTATTAAAAAATAGAATTATAATTGCATGCTTAGAAGATTTTTTGTGGATAGGTAAATTACATTTGAAAAAGAGCTCTTATGTTTTAATTAAATCTACCATAGTGACCATCGGTGGTTAGGATGACCATCAGTGGTTTCAGGGTAATCATCAGTTATTAGTTCATGGTGAACTATTAGTGGTTGATTAGAATCATTGATGGTCGATAAAATATCATCAGCAATTACCTATCAATGTGAAGCCAAAACCCCAAAATTCAAACTTATTAAGTTATATGTTAGCTATCAAATAAAACTAAAAAATCTACAAGGTATATTCAATTCTATAGATTTAACTGATCTTAACAACTAGAAAACAAGGATTAAGATAACAATAATTATCAAGAATCAATCTTCAAACATGTTAATTCCCTTATAGATGAACTATTAACAATCATGTAGGATCATTATTAGTTGGGAGAATCATCGGTGGTTAGACCCTAACTGTCGATGGTTCCTCCTAACCATCAGTGGTCTCTATGTAAGCCCAAAAAATAAGGTAAATTCAAATCTAGCTAAAATAAAGTTATAAAATCAATTTGTGAGATCTTCAAGCATCCAAATCTCAGTTTAAGACCTACATAATGTTCTTCTTACCATGTGGGATGCATTGGGTCCTATGGGGCATGCCATTTATGATCAAGGAATCCAAGGAATGTGGTTAGGTCTTATGTTATCTCAAAATGAAAACTAGCACACTAACAAACAAACATTACCTTGCCTAGATCAAATAGGGGAGCATGGTGAACAAACAAAAAATAACAAAGTTTAACTAAAAATCAAGAAAATAAGTATTATTACCTTCCTTGATGCTCCAAGATTTTTGTTCTATTAGCTTGCTTAGATTGTGCTCAAGAGGTCTTCATTAACGAGGCTTAGCTAGCTCCATCTCATCTTAGCATCATGCTTGGCTTAGCTTGGCTTGATGATTCAATTACTTGGCTTAATTTTTTACATTATAACCCTATGTTATTTATTCATGAATTAAATCCTATATTATAACGTTAATTTTGATTCAGTCCCCTAAATGAAAAGGTCTAGGCTTGTATTTATAGGCTTCAAAATCATTTAGAATGAGTTAAATTTTAACCTTGGTTAAGTTTCAAAGGTGTTCAAATAGTCATGATTAAGTTGGATAGGTGTGATTTGAGATATTTTCATTTGGGAAAACTCACAAAGGTAATGAGTATCTTCTAAGATGTTCTAATATATTTGAATTTTCCTTTTTGATAATTGATAATTCATTTATTATCTCTTCGATGAATTCAATTAGGATTTGGTTTGATTTAATTTTCTAATTAATTTTGATTAGGATTTTGTAAGTCAATTAATTCTTTTTATGCATTTGGTCATTTTTTTAATTTTGATTAATTCAATGCTTACATTTGCCTTGTTTAATTAATTTATGGCCAAATTAATTTAATTGCATGTGATGAAGCTAAATTTGAGACTATTAGCAATCCTTAGGCTAGATATTTAATGATTGGTAATAATTAGTATAATAGTTTGGTAGAAGCCATTGGTGGTCAGTTTTACATGTCTATAAAAATTAGTATGGGGCTCCCATATTAATTTTTCATTGTTCTTTGTGTGGTATATACAAGTTCTCAAGTATATATAACAGTCCATATTTCAAGTATAAATTTAAAACTAACTTATTCCTATGCAAATCATACTATATTTTTACAAAGTCTAAATTTGATAAATAAAAATCTGACATAGTGTTAGTTTTGTGTCCACATACATCAATAAAAATGAAGAGAGATTTAACCATAGGTCAGCTCAAATAATTTTCTACTAGATTTCCAATCCCTTTCTTATGTTTGATGTTCAAATGGAATTGTTGAAGATAAAAGACCATTTTTAATGTCATTCTTTCTACTTATTCTATGTCTATAGAAATTGTAGTGGTTTTTTATTTTTTTGGATCACAATCTCCTTTCCCAATAGGTAATGCTTCCAATGCTTACCTACCTTAAAAATGGCATAAATATCTATATTATATATGGGATACTTCCTTGGTGGGGTAGTGAATGTTATAATGTGGTAAGCCACTAAGTTGCCATGTTTAGTGAGAATAGCTCCTAGAACATATTCAACTAAATTAATATCTATCTAAAATGATTTTTAAAGATAATTTAATGCAATTACTAGTGTGGTAAAATTTTCACATTTTAGTTCCTCAAATTATTTCTTTTGTGTGGTTGACCAAATAAAAATTTATTTAGTGCCATCTTTGATAACTTGATTCACATGCCAACTTGTATGAGAGAAACCAATTGTCATATATAATTTTTCTAATCCAAATAAATTACAAATCTATATGATATTGTTTTTTTTAGGCCATTCTTTAATGATGTAGATCTTGGTTGAGTCCACACAAACTCCTTGTGTGTCTAGAATATATCATAGATACTTTATCTCAGGTATGGAAAATAAACATATCTCCATTTTTTTATAAAAATCCCATTACCACAAAGTGTGTAGCACTTGTTGGATATGGTGAAAATTTTCATATCATGATTCACTAAAAATTAAGATGTCATCAAGATTGACCAAAACAAATGAAATAGTAAATAGGTAGAGGATCACATGAATATCTAATAGGCATTATTTTATCCAAAGGGCATAATCAATGACTCAAACAAACCTTCCTTACATTTAAATTTTTTATTATATATGTCTATGCTCTCAACAAGAATCTAATGATACCCAGACTTAAGATTAATATTTTTGAAGAATTTAGCACCACATATCTAGTTTGCTAGGTCCTCTATCTTGGGAAGAGGGTAATGGTTTTTCATAGTGAAATTTTTGAGAGAGATATAATCAATTTATATCCTTCATATTTCATTCTCATTTTACGCATGCATGATGGGGTTGCTACAAGGAGATGAGCATGGATTTATATTTCTTTCATCTACTAGTTCACAAATTTTCCTCTTAATCTCTTCATTATCTAGAACAAATCTATAGTATAGAGATGTATTTGGTAGATTTAGTCCTAATATCATATCAATACTATTATTTATTATGTAATGTGTAAGAATTTATTTAGATGATTCTAATAAATTCTTGCCTTCTTTTGTAACAATGTTTAATTTTTGAGTTTTTTCCTAAATAATTGTAGTATGAGTTTTAGACATAAGGATGTTCTTATGTTCATGACTTACCATCAAGAGTACAAACATTTTAATTGAATTTAATATAATCTTACATTGCTTGACACTAATGGGTGAAAGCTTAGTAACTTATTCTAGTATATTATATCTCTTATCACCAACATCTATGACAACATTTCTAGGATGTTCTTCATAGATTGCAAGTTGATGGTAAATATATGGTTGTCTATGTATAACATTACATACCTCTAATGGTGTAACATCACAAATAACTACATGTTAAAAAGTCTTTATTTTGTACACCAAGTTACATTATTGATTCAAGCATGTCTTAGAGCTTGTAATTTAAACCATCTATTGTAATATGGTTATGAGAGAGAGTGGGAAGTTCAATATTTGAATCAATTTAAGATAAATCATGTTCTAATTTTGACTTTCATTGTCAACAACAAAGTGTATTGGTGAACCATTAATACACATTTGGGATTGGAAAATATATTTGCTTCATATAAGTTTGTGTTAGAGTAAGAAGTGATGTTATAATACCTAACATAGCACTAAGTTTAGATTCCATGAAATTTTTACCTTTGTCAATTGTCATGGTGTTAGTACCCACTACTTCGACAAGTGCAATTAGATCTTTCCTAGTGCAACACTCTTTATTTAAGTGAATGTTACATTTATGAATAATACATCACTTTCTAATTTTGGATTTCTTATTATGAGAATTTAGATAAGTGCTTTTATTATGATGATATGAAGGATCATTTTATTATTTAGGATTATGCCTGATTCTAGACTTTGAATTTATAGACTACGCTTTGTCCTCAAACTTAGAATCTTCTTTCTTAGATTTTTCTTCAAATTTACAAGAAAATATAGAGGCTTCTCCTAGACAAGATATATAGATAAATTCATGTCCAATCAGATATATGGTTTCAAGCTTGGCCTATCCTTCAATATGAGATTTTATTTAGATTATTGAACATTCCATATAGAAACTAAAGTATGAAAGATATATATATATATATATTCTTGGATAGATTGATCATGATACTAGTAAATTATCATGTTTTTTCATTGAAAATCGACTGAAATTAACTTGAAAAATAAAAAACATCATGATGTAGGATCATCATTGACATAATTTACATAAAATAGGCTAACACAAACTTGTAGCTAGCATTATAGGTTTAACAATGGTTTTTTAGGCATATTTGGGAAGTAGTTTTTTATGATGCTCTATACATTAGACATTTTTACATTGAGATATTTAAAATTTATGTGCATGTATGAATTTTTTTATAGTTAATTTTAGGAAAGAACAATTTGCATCAGGTTTTACATTGAAGTTATTACATAAGAAATATTTACGTAAGGGATTCAAAATTTTCCCTATTAATACAATTGCATCACAATTTATTTATTTAAAAACATACTATTTAAATAAATTATATATATAGCAATAATTATTTTAAAAAAATTGATTTTTTTAATTATACCCAATATTTAAATTTTAAATATAGATTTTTTTTTTAATATCAACAAGTAAATTATTAAATATTAATTAAAAAAAATAAAATTATTTGTTTAAAAAATTCAAAATAAATTTTGAGCTCTCATCAACCATGAATATTAAATAAAAATTTATTATTCTTAAGATATGTACATAAATATCATCATAAAAATTAATCTATTAAATAGTAGTTTATAAAATATCTTAAGATCACACAAAATAAAATAAAAAATCTAATAATAATCATCATTGTCCCTCCACCTATAACACCAATGTGGCATCCTCATCATTATCACTGTCATAATCCACCTCATGCATTGAATGTCAGGTTTTAAAAAAATAAATGTACATAATAGAGATCACATTTCAAATTAAAAAATAATAACTTGAACATAATAATATTAAAAATAACATACACAAGGTGTACTTTCAGAGATGTTTGATGTCCCCTGCATAACAAAATAATGTAACTAAATGTGTTATTATCAATTTTTAAATGAACCTAATTCTAAATTTTTAAATCTAAGTTAAATGTCACTAAAACTTAACCTTTGAATTATAACTTAATATTTAAATAAAAAACATACTAGCAGAATTAATTAATACTTATTTCAATGTCTTTTACAATATTAATACTCTTTATGAGTGATGTTCATCCTTCATCCATTACCATTTATATGTGATCATCATGTGGAAGTATATGAAAGTTGGATTACTAAAAAATAGAATTAATTAATATCATACTTACAGATAATAAATAAAGAATATAAATAGAGCAATGTTTACATATACTATATGGAATTGATTAACTTACATATCTTATGATGATATATTTCAGCAAGTTTTTTTTTCCTTGAGGTATTGCACCTCATATTCAATTGATCTTCATTTAAATACCTTATGCTAGTAAAATATTAAAAATAAAATACACTAGATATTCAATAATAAATTCATAATAAATGAAAATTAAATTATCTAAAATATAGATAAATGATATAAAACTAAAAACTCAGGTAGCATGCCTTTTTGGCCTATGTAATGATTAATAGATCTCATTTTAACCCTATTTTATGTGGCATTCAGACACCCATATTTTTTCTTTTTTTGTAGCCCTTTTTTCATTTCCATTATACTTTTCATTTGTTTTTTTCCAACCATCTTTCATATAATGAGTAGTACACATTTTTTTAATGGGATTTGTTTTTAGTTTTTTTTGGGGTAAGTTGCATTCCTTTCCTTTCTCAATACATCCCACATGTAAATATGGGTCCTTCTCTTAATGAAATTCATCCCATATTCATTTTTGAAAAGATTAAATGCATTTTTTTAATCTTCAATGCGAATTGGGGCCAGTCAAGGTGGATTAGATGTTACTGTTGGAAAGGTGTGTTATCACCTGCCAAAGGTGCTTCATAAAAAATCTGAATTTATGTATTTTTGAATTACCCCTCTCTTGGAAGCAAATGGGTATTTTTTGGTACCAACAAAAGAAATATGGTACTCAAGGGGAATGTCAGTAGGTCACTTGGATGGGGGATAAGAAAATATTGGGGTTCTAAATATAAATTTCATAATCAATGTGGGTATACTATATGTCTCCATCCCTCATTATTTATATACCAAAAATTTAAAAAGATTTCATATTCTACCCATTGTTTTCTTCATTCTCTTTATGAATAAAATAAAAATTTATAATGTAGATAAAGTTCATGGATGTTTTTACAAATATCTTACTACTATGCCTCAAATTGAAAAAAATAAAAAAAGATATTAAACTATAAAGCATAAAACCCTAACCAAACAAGAGTTGTGTTTAAAAATAACATGTTAACTTACTAGATTCTCATCATGATCATAAGAATAACCTAAACCAATAGATATGACATGTTTCTTATGTAATTCCTCCTAATATTAGAGTTATTTTGATGTTGACCTTCAATCTGCCACTTAATTGTTATCAAGATTAATATAAATAATCACAAATTTAACTATTTAGATTGGGAAATACTTATAGCCACACCAAATAAGATTTTCTACCCCTCCTCTCACTTACAAAAATAGATTAAAATAAATGACTCACTTCACTGTCATTACCTCCACATCCCCCCTTCCCACTTTTAAACTTTTGGTGTTCTTATTTCAATGTCTTGGTTTGGATGATGCAATTGCATCCAGGGAAAAAGTGAGTTTTATGCCAAATTTTATGTCAAGCGTAGGTTTTTTTTTTTTTTTTTTTTTAATTTTCAAGCATAACAAACATTAAAAATGTCAATTTAGACACTATTTTTGAATTTTATATCACCTCAGTCTTGTACACTTAGAAAACACATATCATGTATGTACTTTTAGCTTCTAAACCATTTCTAATTCTAAAAGGCTCACATACACTATCTATCTATGCCAATTTTCTTATCTCTTAGTCTGAAAAATGTTATTCTGGTGACTCAGACCTTATATAATTTTGATAATTTTATAAGCATGCTTATCTTTTATTTCTATAAGTTATTGACCTATGCCTATTTTTTAGTTGCTCAAATACTTGCATCCTAGTTAGATGCCTATGTCGACACAAATGTCCTACCCTAATGTAAGTGTCTAATACCCTAAAGTCATCCAATTTGTAAATGAAATGTATACCTATGGTCAGTCTAAGTAATTTAATGTGATATATTCTCCAAAAGGATTGGTATATATTCATGATCAATCATCAATTATTTCTCACCTATCACAGACCTAGCAACTCATAAGTAAAAATACTAAAATCATTCAATCAAGTATTCAAGTGAGAAAATATTCCATATTTTATCCTATTTCCATATCAATCATAGGGGTAACACATTTATATTTCTAAATTATTGAAGGATCATCCCATGATCCATATTTCTTAGTTACAATCTAGGTCATTCTATGTACTTTTCAATCATATATTGAATCCTTACGCACACACAATCCCAAACATAAGAGAGAACTACATGATTTTGAGGCCCTCTTCAAAGTAATGGCTATGTAGATAGTACCCACTGATACAAGGGTCATTGGGTTTAGCTTGACACCATGAGCCCACTAACCCATTTTTCAAAGCCATTATGAAGATGAAGAATTAAGGTTTCAAGATTTGACAAGGAGCGATGACCCATGATCCATATCTGAGCACACCAAAGTGAAGGTGACATAAAACTAAGAACATTACAAGTGGTCACATCTAGATCTAGTAGATATTTTATATTAGATACTTGTGTATAATTTAGACATAAGCATCGATGTAACCATCTGAGGTTGAGGCAAGGTTTGAGGTCATAAAGTTAAATTTATAGAATCTAATGACTGGTCTAGAATATACATCTAGTCTAACCCCTTCGTGTTCTAGATCTAGATCTGTATTAGCATCTAAACCAACTAAGTACCATTATTTTCCATTTATTTCAATATCAATCATTAGTTTTACTTACTATATTTAATATATCTTAGTATATAATTTAGAATATTATTTATCTAACTTTGTAAATTAATTATCTTACTATAGAGATAGTTTATCACCCTTTGTATTAGGCTATCTCTACTCCTTTAACCCTAGATTCCCTAATTTATATTTTAGGTTTAAGCATTTTTTGAACCTAATATTGAGAATCATTGTTACATAAGCATTCTATTTTTGATGATTTTTATCTGCATTATCCTAATCCTTGTATTCTTTATCTCTATCATCATGGATGATATTGATTATTTTTATGAATATGATTATGAAACTCTCCAACTTTCTATCAAGGAAGGTGTAAAAATTAATTACTCTTGTATTTTTCCAAGTGTTAAAGCCTATAATCTCAAATATTTGAATTGTGATAGTTACCATCCCTCTAACCAAGTCCATGTTATCACTCCTTAAATGGGTAAGGTAGATGGTATATGTATGCATATTTAGTTCAAACTACCTACGGTTTGTTCTTGTGAAGCCTTAAAAGATCAAATAATCCTTATGATAAAATCAATAGAAGAGTGGAAAGATAATTTTTATTCAAATATTACATTATTAAAAAATTAGATGACATACCTATAGAATGTTTCAAAGTTATTAATGATGTCATGGTGATGTCATGGAGGTGTCCAAGTGAGTGGATGAAGTACCTTGATAGCCTAAGTGATAATGACAAAGTGTGAAATGTGTTTGTATTAGTATCCTTGAAGGAGGCTTGGTTGATCTTCAATTTTGGCATGGTTAGAGACATTTAGGGATGAGTATGGTGATTTGAGCATGTGCATGGGGTCCTTTTAGAGGTAAATGGTGATTAGAGAGTTTGTGTGCATAATTTGAATTAATCTGGTAGTCTATAGTTTTCATCTAGACATTTTGGGTCTAGTGGCAAAAAATATGAGTAAGTAGTTTGATGATGTCATAATTTCCACATGTGGATGAGTTAGGGGGAGTTGTTCATATGGTTGTGATCAAATTATTCCCTAGTTATCATGTTATAAATTTTAGGTCATGCAATTAAGTGTGACAAAATATATGAAAGTGCAAATTTGGGCTCCTAGGTAGTTTGACAGTGTTTTCCCATAGCCAAATTTGCAATGTGGCAAGAAAAGCTTAGTAATCATTTTAATGTTGTCATATTTTACACATGTGGAAGTTTAAAAATGATTTGATCATATGGGTTTTTTTAGTTTTGATCCTAGTTGATTTTCAATAAATTTTACATCATGCAATAAATGCATCAAAATATATGCATGTGTAAAGTTGGCCTTCTAGATAATTCTTGACATAGTTGGCTCTATGGTAGAAAAATCTGAGTGAGCATATTAATGTAATTATATCTTGCACATGCAATGGTTCTAGGATTAGATTGATATATGGTTGTATTATCCAATGTGAGGATATCATATGTTCTAAATTTTATATCATTCATCTAATCACAATAAAAGTTATTAAGGTCCAAATTTGGTTTTCTAAGTAGATTACAATGGTTTCCATACTTAGTCAATTTTACAAGAGATAAAGATCAAGACAAAATGAAGATCCAATGGTTCATGGTCAATCATACATATTAATATCTATGGTGCATGTTGATTTGAATGAGTCAAAGTTTTTTTTGGTTAATAAAGTTAAAGATCAAGCTCCTTACAAAAGGATCAATGGCGCGTGTTTGTTCTAAGGTGTCAGGAAGTAGTGAGATGAGGATAAGTGTTCAAAGTTTAACATTGAGCAGAGTTAAAGATCAAGATTCTTATAAAATTCAATGGTGAGTATATTTGTGTGTGTGTGTGTGTGTGTGTGTGGGTGTGGGTGTGTGTGTGTGTATAGATCAATAGTGCATATTTAGTGATATGATTTCAAGGTGTCCAATGTTTAACACAAATAAATAACAAGCTATGTATAGGAGATCAATGGTGCATATGAGGTCAAGATTGCACAAGATGAGATCAATTGTTTGAAGTTTAAAATTTAGGTAGTGGTACACTATGAGTTAAATTTTAAATAATATTAATGTTTTGTGATTGATCTAATTAGCAAGGACACAAGATGATATAATGGTGTTTGAAATTTAAGTATGATCGTTTGGATTTAAATATTCAAATTTTGAAAGGAAAAAACTAATGCTCAATTTTTTTGTTATATCTTTCAATCTATGTAGAATTTACTCATGGTGTAAAAATCAAATTTGTAGAGGAATCCAAGGTTAATTTTTCAATATATATTTTAATATATTAAATTATGTACAATCAAAGATATTTGAGGTTCATAGTTTACTATGTTTTTGTGCATCTTTTGTAAGTAACCCAAGAAGGGTATTTGATTTGTGTTTGTTGGTATCTCGATGTTTAAAGGTGAAATAGATATTGGAGTATGTTTTAGACTCTATGAGTACCATATATGTGAATTATGAATATTTAAACAATCATATGCAGTATGAACAAAGGGTTAAAAGTTGACTATGTGTTTTTTCATAATGATTATGTGTACGGAGAGGTGTTTGAGTTAATTGGGGGTTAGCAAAAGAGTTATATGATGTATGTCAGCACTTAAAGTGTTCCATATTTTTCTTAGAGAAGTGTCAAAGATGTGAATGTGTCATCATAGGACCTAAAAAGGTGATTAGGCTTATTTTAAAGAGAGTTGTGCTTAAGTGTGACCCATGTAAGATGCCTTGGGGTGAAGGCATGTGTTGTGGCTAAAAAGGAAGATTATGGACTTGATAATTCATGAATTCTATATAAATAGTGAAACCAAATGAGCATTAAAGTGAAGAAGAGAGGATAGGTAGTGTGTATGGTGGATTAGTTGATGAGAAGAATATTTTTTTGACTATGTGTATGACCTAATGGTCATATTTTTGATCTCAAAATAGTGATCTTACAGTTTGAAGATATGCAAAGAGGTCTATGTGTACATATGAGGATAATTTAAGTGAATAAAGAGAGAGATTATGGCATTCCTATTTAAAAATCCTATATGAGATATAGAGGAAGTTTATGCAAGGGTTAGAAAATTAGAGATCCATCAACAGGTGTTGAAGATAATAGTTCTAAGGTGGAGGTGTTCCTTTTCAAAGGAGGGTCTAAATGACTTGATCTTCCTTAGATAATTCAGGTTTATAGACTTGAGAAAGGTTGGTGTAGAGTGAGCATTGAAGTGAAGAAGAGAGGATAGGTAGTGTGTATGTTGGATGAGTTGATGAGAAGAATATTTTTTTGACTATGTGTATGACTTGATGGTCATATTTTTGATGTCAAAATAGTGATCTTACAATTTGAAGATATGAAAAGAGGTCTATGTGTACATATGAGGATAATTTGAGTGAATAAAGAGAGAGATTATGGCATGCCTATGTGAAAATCCTATATGAGATATAGAGGGAGTTTATGCAAGGGTTAGAAAATTAGAGATCCATCATCAAGTGTTGAAGATAATAGTTCTAAGGTGGAGGTGTTCCTTTTCAAAGGAGGGTATAAATGACTTGATCTTCCTTAGGGGAAGTTTCTCCTTATAAAACATGTGTTTCACTAAAGGCCTTTGGTCAAGAGGACATGATCAAGGTTTTGGGTCAAAAGGACTTAACCAGTATCTAGTTTGTAATACCTTATAAGACAGGTAGTCTAAGTATTTGTAGGCTTGGGAGTGGATTTTATTCCCCAAGAGGGTTTCCCACATAGATCTTGTGTTGTGTATGTGATCTTTATTTATCCTTATTATTCACTGCTATTAATGATATGTATGCTTCATGAATTATTGTATTTATTACTTAAGTATTTAAAGGGTTTGGAAATTGAAGTGGATTATTTACCACCACTGATGCACCCCCCTATCAGTGGCTTGTACCTTTAAAAATTTATATTAGAGTAGGTCCTTTGGCAAAGGCTTGACATCTTGAAGGTGATCCATGGTACAATATCGGTATTTCATCAAATACAAGGAGGTTTCTCTACTAAGAGAGCACCAATTTTCAATGGATCTAATTATGCTTTTTGGAGTGTAAGGATGAGGACATACATTATGTCCTTAGGGTTTGATGTATGGTAATCTATTGTGGATGGTTATGTTTCTCCTACTACTTCTCCATCTATTATTATAGATAATAAGCTATTTGAGAATAATACTAAAGCAATGAATGCCATCACTTGTGGTCTTACAAAGATTGAGTTCACCAAGGTAATCCATTGTAAATCTATTGAAGAGATATGCGATAAAATTTAGATAATTTGTGAAGGGATTCAAATTTCAAGCTTGCTAAGTTGTAGACTCACAAAAGGCAATTTGAAAGCCTCAAGATGAAGGAATAATATTCCATGGCATCCTTTCTGTAAAGAGTTGATGAGATTGTGAACATCATCAGAGGTCTTGGAGAGAACCTTGAAGAGGCTACTATAGATCAAAAAGTATTAAGTTATCTACCCCTCAATTTTTATCCAAAAGTATCTGATATAGAATAAAGTCATGATCTTACTCAGTTGAAGATGGATCAATTGCATGGTACCCGTACTACCTATGAGATGAGAGTAAATGATGATATGCCACCAAAGAAGGAAGCAAATTTCAATACTAAAATGAAGACAAAGAAGAAATTCCAAGGTAAGAAACCCAAGGAGGATTAATTTTCTAATATATATGAGTATAAACTAGTTTCTTTGATTTCAAGGAAATCAAAAATAGGTTTAGGTAAGTATAAGGGTAAACTACCCATCAAATGCTTTAATTATGGAGAGGTAGGACATTTTGCTAATAAGTGCCCTCATAAGTATAAGAAATATGATGATGAATATCATGATCAAGGTCATGATTATGGAAAGATATCATTCAAGTCTAGTAAAATCAAAAGGGATTTAGAAGGTTTGACAATAAGAAAAAGTACTTCAAAGACAAGAAGAGTCTCTACACCAAAGAAGATTACAACTCATCAGATGAGAGTGAAGTCAGTGGCTCAGAGTATGATCATGAATATGATAGCCCTGTTGAAGATGAATCCCTATTTATGGCTGAGAAAGGTATTTTCTCACATCAAAAGGAGTCTACTTGGAGTGATTTAGATGATGATGAAGATGAGGTTGATTATGAGACTGCATTGATAAATGATCTTGAAGAATTGAATACTGAGAAGAAGATTAATAGAAGATGAAGTCTCAATTCAAAGACTATGAGGAAAAATTCATTGTGTATGAGGTAAGAATGAATGAAGGCACCAAGGAGCATGAATATATAGTCAAACATCTCAATTATCAATTGGAAATTTTGTCTACAAGCTTGAATTTTAAAGAAGATGAATGTGCAAGGTATGCAATTGAAAATGATTCATTACAAGTTGAGTTAGAGAAGACATATAGTAAGGTGAAATCATTTGTGAAATTTGAAAAGATCTAAAGTGATCTAGATAATATTTTAAGTGGTCAAAAGCATGTAAGTGATAGAACTAGTCTTGGATATAAAGAAGAACCAAAGAATGCAACTCAAGACAAGATGAAGACTATTGTGAACAAGTAAAATCATACTTTGAAGAAAAATCATCAGAAGATAAATTTAGGTATTGGGAGAATGAAGACAAATCAAATTAGACAACCAAATTCCATGAGGTATGTAAATTTCAATGGTTACTATCATAATTGTAATTAGTTTGGGCATAGAGATAGAGAATGCAAGAGACATGTTAGAAATGTTTTTTCATGGAACTATGATGGGGATCATTAGTCAAAAGGTGTGAGTAAAGTTGAGTGTTTTAATTATCTTGATAAGGGACACTTTTCTAAGCATTTTCCAAATAAGGTAAGACAAGGTGAGTCTTCTTAAAAAGGAGGAGTTTGTCTTAGTTGTTATGACATAGGATAATTTTCAAGATTTTATCCATATTAGGTAGGGAAAGTTGAGTTCACTTTAAGAATAATGGTTTGATAAAACTATGAATAGAGAGGTCACACTACTAGATTATAAAATCAAATGCCTACAAATTAGAATAGGTTAAATCAAGCTCCTATAGTACAAGGAAGAAGGCAAGTCAACTCATGAAAGCCAAAGGTGGTAAGTATGAGTCATAATGAGACTATAGGTCCAAGTAATCTATTTGATATTATTAAAAAAAATTGTCCCTTCAAGCCAAAATTGGGCACCCCTTTTTTCAAAAAAATATCTAAGTTTATACCTTTGTCCAAGTCTAGTATGCAGGTTTCATTTGGAAGAAGTGTTCTTATAAAAAGCCTGAAGTCTTTTACATAAAAAAACCCAAGTGTTTTCCTTTTGAAAGCTTTGTTCTTTTATCTTTTGTCTAAGTAATTTGCAATGAATTATTTTAGGTTTTTGTTCTAAGCATTTGCCGAATTCTTTCAGACTTTTTGTTTGAGGCTTTTTTCCTTAAGTGTATTTTTTTTAGACTTTTCATTAGATGGAATTCCTTCAGGAAAATTGTCAAGACAACTCTTCTGAAGGGTATGTTGCAACTTTTTCAAAGGAATTTTTCAAGCTAAAAGACACTTACATTTTTTCCAAAGGGAACTTTGGCTTGATTCAAAGTTCTCAAAGGTTATTTTTTCCTTTCAAAAGGGTCATTTGCAAAAAATCCAAAAGGCACTTTCATTTTTTTGAAGGAACACTTTCAATTCTCTGAAGGACTTTTTCAAGCTAAAATATCACTTGAAACTTTCCTGAAGGGTATCTTTCTCACAATAAATGGTCCACTTCAAATTTCCTGAAGGGTATGTGACAACTCTTAGGAAAGGCATTTCAACTTCTTTGAAGGGATGTTTTCAAAAGTCTAAAAGATTGTTTCATGAAAAGGTGGACCATTTCAGAAAATTTAAAGCATGTCTTTTCCTTTCGAAAGATCATTTAAAAAATCCAATGGACACTTTCAAATCTTCCAAAAGGTTACTTGCAAGAAGCCAAAGGGTATGTTTCCTTTCAAAAAGGGTCTCTTTCACTTTTTTGAAGGGTCATTTCAAAGAATTAAAAAGAGCTAAATAGAAAGTCTGAAGGATTTCTTTTAGAGAAATTATCCAAAGTATTCTTTTAGAAAAATTGAAAAGGTGCCAAAATCCATTTCCTTCAGACATTTTATCCACAAAAATTGTTTAAGGCATGAAAATCTGAAGGAATAAAGGTTTGAAGAAAATTCCCAAAGGAGTGATGGCTCACAAAACATCAATTTTAGATGTAGAAACTAGCCATTAGAGTTTAAGAGAAAGGCTTGATTGGAACCAAAAGGCAAAGAAAAAGGTGATAAATGGCAAGATCCTAAGCATCGAGTGCACAATATCCATAAATAATCAGGTCGATGGTTTAAATTGTTGCACTATCACATAGCTTAATGAGATAGTAAAGAGAAGCTAGAATTAAAATATGATTCTAATATATGGACTCATCTATAGCAAAATGCAGTTCGAAATATCTTGATTTCATTGATGTAACTATGGGAAAAGCACCTTATAGAATGTAATGTAACTATTTGTTTTCTTAAGGTGACACATTTCCAAGTGACCCTTAAACTCCCTTGGTTCGAATTCTCCTTCAAAGTATATATATATGCATTCTTTTGGCTCATTTTGGAGCCTCCACTAGTTATGGTGAAACTCTATCTAGATGTGTACTTGCATATCTCTTGAAGAAATAATACAATTTTTTACCACTCACATGATGTACTATTATGTATCAGTTCAAATCATGTTATTCTTGTTTAGTGAGAGTTTATCTTTCCTAAGCTATTGTTGTCAATTAGACTCATACCCTTGTGAATGTAGTTTTAGGCCTTCAAAGTCTACTGAAACATAGAAACAATCCTAGGTTGTGGGTGACCTACTAAGTGGATTGAATCTATAGATTCTAAGGGCTAACTCACTTTGGTGTATCAATTAAGATCTTACTCTATGCCACAAACTACTTGGGAAAAGGGAAAAGGAAACTTAAAGGAAAATCCTATCTAATTATGGTGATACACCTAAATTTTGATTTTATCCACTCAATTTTAGCTCTTAAAAAACAATAATCTAGACAAGAAAAGGGTTGAGCCTTTAACTCTAATTGACCACTATGCATAAGTATTTCATGAAAAGATTTTATCTATTAATTAAATCTTGAGGGAAATGATGGAATAGGCCTAATTTAAGGCACTAAAAACCCACTTACTTCCACTTTAACTTCAACCAAAAGACATCAAACACAAAACATGGCTTGCATAATCTAATCAACTAGTAACTAGGTAAGAATCAAGACTTGTCAAGGAAGAAAAATTCTATCACATGTGCAAATCATTGACATAAATACACTATACTAGTAGCTAGAAATTGAAAACAATCCTATTAATCTAAAAAAGGTTACAACTCAATATTTTGTAGAATTTTTTGTCTTGCCAAAAGAGGGATACAATTCAAGGCTAAAAGCCAACTTATATAGAAAAGTATACAATAGCCAAGAGATTGGCACTGAAAATAGAAGAAGAGTTCAACTCAGTCTAACTTGTGCTATTTTAGCCTTCAAATAAAATCTATTTTTGTCTTATGCCTTTCATGAAAGCTCTTTGGCATTAAAAATGGATGGTGGGCCTAATCTTGAATCAAAACTTTTAACATGTATTATGCTACACTAATCTCCAACTATAGAACTCCTCTTGAGCAGTTGGAATGTTTAAAAGCTTTCCTTTTCATGAAATCAATGCCAAAACTGAAATTAAAAATTTGAATGAACTACTGGAATGTTGAAAGCCTTCAACAAGATAAACAAGGGCACATGCATGAAATTCCATGTTGGTGTAGAAGGGATGAGGTGGACCTAAGTTTAACCAATCAAACTCTTGCATGTAAATCCACTACCTATTGATTAATCTTGAAGCTAAATTGGATTGTTTAATGCATGGGATGACTAGTATATAAGCCTATTTTCAACAACTAGTCAATTGAAGCTTTGACCAATCAATTGTAAGTAGCCTTTACTTACATGGACAATGAGAGGTGCATTCAAATTTAAATCTTTGTTAACTCTCTACCTTCTATTCTTATCTCTTCATATTATGCATGTATTCCTTCCTATGGAATTTGTTTGTGTCTTTCCCACAAATTTTTACTCTACATGTATTTGTTTATTCACTTTGGAGTTTTCTCTTTGGGATTTTGTAATGAAATCTCCACTAGTAAGTCTTCTGAAGGAATTCTTTCAAACGATTTGTCTAAAGGAATTCCTTTGGACTTTTTTTCCACAACTTTCCTCTTGTTCATATCCTTTCTTTCGGTATTTTCCTCTTGTTCATTTCCTTCAAAAAAATTATCTGAAGGAATTATTTTGGGATTCCTTTCCAAATTACTCTTTGGATTTTTAGACTTTCCCTTTAGGAATTTTTAAAAGACCCTTTGGCATTATTGTAATGGACTTTTTCAAAGGTCTAATAACCCTTCAGATTTTTTTATTTTGAACTTTCCCAAAGGGAAGATGCCCTTCAAGATTTTTGTTCTTGATCCTTTTCTAAAGGTAAATTAACCCTTCAAAAAAAAATTAAAGGTCCCTTTCTCATGGATAATTTGTCTGAAGCCCTTTTCCTTTGTAAACTTCCTTTAGACAAAAAGTCTGAAGGAATTCTTTCCTATGCAAACTACTCTTTGGGCTTTCTAAAATTGTCCTTCAAAATTTTTGAAGTTACCCTTTAGAGATGCAAGTGTCCCTTTCAAAAAATTTGTCTTTGTACACTTGTAAAACCCTTCGAAAAAATAATCAATCCCTTTTAAAATATCCCCTTGACAAAATGAAATGGTCCACTTTATCTCTGAAAATGTCATTTTTCGAAGGGAAGGAACCCTTTGGAATGCTACAAATGGACCTTTTAGCCAAAAGAAAATCTCTTGGAACTTTATCAATTACCCTTTAGGATTTTTGTGAAAAACCTTCTCGAAGGGAAAGAACCCTTCAGGAAATGAGTAAAGGACCCTTTAGCATTGGTAAAATGGACTTTCCCAAACCTTTGAAACTAAATTTTTTGAAGTAAAAAAAACCTTTGGCCAATTCAAAATGATCCCTTAGAAATTTAAGATGAACTTTCCTGAAAGAAGCCCAATTCTTAAAATTTGGATAAATAATAATGCTTATGCAAAGTTTAGAATGATAAGGGTGACAATTTGACCTATGAGGTCAAAATTTTCAACATTTTGGTGACCTAACTAGGAAGCATGCCTGTTATGCTTAAAAACCTAGCCATATACATGATATTTGATTTCAAAAACAAATGATAGATCTGATCCATGATTTCAAACTCTATTTTGGCATGAGATAACCTTCATCCTTCAAAACAAGAAGGGGAACACACAAAGCAGGGAAAATTAACTAAAAATCAAATGTGCAAACAAGCACTTATTTGGGATAAAATAGACTAAACTAATGTGCTTGAATAGTACTTGAAGGAAAATAAACTAACAAAGAACCTAGTTAACCATGAAAAATCATGATCCACCTAGATCAAAAGGGAAATTCATAAACTCAGTCACTCCAAGAGATGGTATAAGTTGCAAGGTAGGATGTTTATTAATCATAACCTTTGATAAGGAATTTTTCTTATCTACCAACTATATTAGCATCTTCTCAAATGAGTCATTAACAAAAAACCAGTCACCAATAAAGACAAACTCATCAAGTACTTCCTAATCTTTTTCATATTGCTTGTCATCTATCACCTTGTTAAGTGATATCTCATTTATGCATTGTCCTTGAGTGACCTCATCCTTCTTATCAAATATTTCAAGTTCATCCATCTCTTTAATGAGCTTTGAATAGGCAAACCAATCAGTATTATGATCTTGAATAGGTGATTCTTGATCAAATTTCTCATAAACACGCTTTTCAATAGACAACATATCCATACAAAGTTCTTCAATATCTCATAGAGATTCAAAGTATAGCTACCAATCATATTTTTATTCCTCATTTTGATCTATTTGAATAGAATCAGTTTAAAATATATCTAGATCCTTCTAAATAGGATATACCTATAACTTATTTATGACAAAATTTTGTACTAGCTCCTCTTGGAATTCCTCCACATCAAGATCAACCTTCTCATTCTTAACTATAATTGGATTCTCAACTAAAACCTTAAGTGAAGTATTAATAGGAAATCCTCAAACACACTGGAACCATCCTCTACATGCTCTGTAAGAACTTGACCTATAACTTTAAACTCTTTTTCAATCTTCCAGAGAAAAGGCTCCTCCTAAAGAAGGAAGATGGTGGGAGGGTGATGAAATTAACTTATTTGAGAGGGAGAATGAAGTATGGGAGGTTGATCATGATCAGATTTTGGAATCTATAGAACAATATAATTATCTAGGGAGTTTTGGAGATGAGGGAAAGAGAAACTCTTAAATACCTATGTATTTTGTTCCTTCCACTTGGCCATTACCTCATCAAAGTCTGAAATCTCCTTGTCCTCATGGAAAACTTGTGCTTGAGAGATGAGTGGTGAATAAAGGGGACTATAAGAATCCTTAACCTCATGAATAGTCTCTTAAATAGGATCTTGACTCTAACTAGGAATCTCCCTCGGCACACACTAGGCATGAGAATAAGGAATACAAGAACCCTTTGTAGACAAGTGGTTCAACTCAATTTTCTACCTCTCCCAAGCCTCCATCTTCTCTAATACAAAAATACACATCTCATTTATCTCTTTTGTATCATTGGACACATTTTATAATAAACCATTCACTTCCTCATAATGAGATTTAGAACAAACTTTTCTTGTATATGCTAATATTCTAAGCTCTATTTCATTCTTTCTTTCTTAAAGACAAGAATACTCATATGTAACATCATATCCATATGGGAAAGGTAAAAACTGATCTTGAGACTGATATGGCTCACAAGGAAGGTAAGAGTCATGCTCTTGATAATAAGGATCATGAGAAACTTGATAAGGCTCAACATAGCTTTGATAATACTCTTGATAAATTTGATTAGGCTCATAAAAAGGCTCATAGGTATCATGGAAAGGCTGGTATGATCCATCATTGGGATGATAAGGAAACATATCATAGGAATTATCTTCATACATAGCCATCAAAAATCATTCATGATAATGTAATAAAAATAGACTTACATGGAAATTATTACTGGATTATTAGAAGCAACTGCTTGAACTTGGAATCACCAAATACTTCTTAAAGAACACTACTAAAACTACAATTTCATCAAGACCAGATCCAATGTGTCCCACTAGGCTTGCCAAAAATTGTTGTCAATTAGACTCGTACCCTTGTGAAGGTAGTTCCAGGCCTTCACAATTTGTTGAAACATGGAAACAATTCTAGGTTATGGGTGACCTACTAAGTGGATTGAATCTCTAGATTTTAAGGGCTAGCTCCCTTTGGTGTATCAATTATGATCTTACCTTACACTACAAACTACTTGGGAAAAGGGAAAAGGAAACTTGAAGGAAAATCCTATCTAATCATGGTGATACACCTAAATTTTAATTTTATCCACTCAATCTGAGCTCCTAAAAAACATTGATCTAGATGAGAAAAGGACTAAACCTTTAACTCTAATTGACCACTATGCATGAGTATTTCATGAAAAGGTTTAATTTGTTAATTAAATATTGAGGGAAATAATGGAATAGGATTGATTTAAGGCACTAACAACCCACTTGCTTCCACTATAACTTCAGCCAAAACACATCAAACATAGAGTATGACCTACATAATCTAATTAGCTAGTAACTAGGTAAGAATCAGGATTTGTCAAGGAAGAAAAATTCTATCACATGTGTAAATCACTGACATAAATACACTATACCAGTAGCTATAAATTGAAAACAATCCTATTAATATAAAAAATGTTATAACTCAATATTTGGTTAAAAATTTTGTCTTGCCAAAAGAGGGATACAATTCAAGGCTAAAAGCCAACTTATATAGAAAAGTATACAACAGCCCAGAGATTGGCACTGAAAATAGAAGAAGAGTTCAACTCAATCTAACTTGTGTTATTTTAGCCTTAAAATAAAATCTATTTTTGTCTTATGCCTTGAATGAAAGCTCTTTGGCATTGAAAATGGATGGTGGGCCTAAGCTTCAATCAAAACTTCCAACATGCATGATGCTACACCAATCTCCAACTATAGAACTCCTCTTGAGCTATTAGAACATTTAAAAGCTTTCCTTGGCATGAAATCAATTCCAAAACTAAATTTAGAACTCCACTTGAATTGATAGAATGTTGAAATCCTTTAACAAGATAAACGAGGGCACATGCATGAAAGTCCATATTGGCGTAGAAGGAATGAGGTGGACCTAAGTTTGAATAGTCAAACTCTTGCATGGAAAGCCACTACATGTTGATTAATCTTAAATTTGAGTTGGATTTATGAATACATGAGATGAATAGGGGATAAGCCTATTTTCAACAACTAGTCAATTTAAGCTTTGACCAATCAACTATAAATAGCATTTGCTTGCATGGACGATGAGAGGTGCATTCAAATTGAACTCCTTGTTAACTCTCTACCTTCCATTCTTAGCTCTTCGTATTCTACATGTATTCCTTCCTATGGAATCTGTTTGTGTCTTTTATATGGATTTTTCTTCTACATGTATTTGTCTTTTCACTTTGGAGTTTTCTCTTTGGGATTTTGTAATGAACTATCTGCTAGTAAGTCTTTCGAAGGAATTCTTTTGGATAATTTGTCCAAAGGAATTCCTTCAGACTTTTTGTCAGTAAATTTCCTCTTATTCATTTCCTTTGGACAAATTATTTGAAGGAATTATTTTGGGCTTCCTTTCCAAATTTCCCTTTGGGATTTTAAAATGTCCCTTCGGCACTTCTGAAAATACCCTTTGGCATTATTGTAATGGACTTTTTTGAAGGGCTAATAACCCTTTGGATTTTTTTTGTTTTGAACTTTCTTGAAGGGAAGATACCCTTCAGGATTTTTGTTCTTGATCCTTTTTTTAAGGTAAAGTAACCCTTCAAAAAAATTGTAAAGGTCCCTTTCTCATAGATAATTTGTCCAAATCCCTTTTCCTTTGTAAACTTCCTTCAGACAAAAAGTTTGAAAGAATTCTTTCCTATGAAAATTACCCTTCAGGCTTTCCAAAACTATCCTTCAGAATTTTTGAAGTTACCCTTCAGAGATGAAAGTGGTCCTTTTGGAAAAGTTGTCTCGGTCCACTTGCAAAGCCCTTTAGAAAAACTGTCAAGCCCTTCTCAAATGTCCCCTTGATAAAATGAAATGGTCTACTTTATCTCTAAAAATGCCCTTTTTTCAAGGGCATGAACCCTTCAAAATTTTGTAAATGGACCTTTCGATCAAAATAAAATCCATCAGAACTTCATCAATTGCCCTTCAATATTTTTCTAAATAACCTTCTCGAAGGCAAAGAACCCTTTGGGAAACTTGTAAAGGACCCTTTGACATTGTTAAAATAGACTTTTCCAAACCTTTGAAATTGACCTTTTCCAAAATAAAAGAAACCTTTGGCCAATTTGAAATGATCCCTCAAAACTTTGAGATAAACTTTCCTAAAAGAAGCCCAATTCCTGACATTTGGATAAATAAGCATGCTTATGCAAAGTTTAGAATGATAAGGGTGACAATTTGACTTGTGAGGTCAAAATTATCAACACTTGTTATTGTCAATTACCTACCAAATATATAGAAAGATTATTGTTACATGTCCTTGTTAGTATTCCTTCTTAAGTGTATAGACATTTTATATGTGGTTTAAGACTATATTCCTTCTTTTAATTGTCTATTTCTCTCTTGGATGTCAAGTGCCTTCTTAAATCTAACATGTGAAACATTGATGTGACAATGCACAAAGAGTTGTGAGTTTTGTGTGAAAGAAGATTTGTTGGTATTTAAGTAGTGTATTTTTAGTCAAATTGGGAAGACATTATTCATTGGTACATCACCATTTTATTTTCTTAGTTTTTTTCTTTACCCTTTTCATACAAACTTGATAGATTAGAGAGAGTTTTTAAAAGTGTATCAAGGGGAGCTAGCCCCTAATCTATAGATTCATCTCAATAAAATTGTCACCCATAGCAAGAGAGATGATTCCATTTTACCACTTGGATGATGAGAATTGAGCATCTCATCAAGGGTGAAAATCCAAGCATCAACAAATATGGTGGAGAATACTATAGAATTTGAAGAGTGTCAAGGGCTCTCATTGTCTACTCATGTTGTGAATGAAGAGACCAAACTTAAAGAGAAGACCAAGGTGTTGGTTGAGGCTAGATTTGAGGTGAGTATGGATCCAAGTGAACATCCTATTATTTCTAATAAATTTTCATACAAATAAAATCAATTTTTAGTGCCTAGTGATGAGGTTCTAAACTACAAGGAAGATTTTTCAAATGAAATGGTATGTCATGAATCTTTGTTGTCTCCATGTACTGTCAATTCAATATTAGAAGAAAAGGAGAATATTGGAGTGGTTGAGCATGTTGCTTCTCTTAATACTAATAATAATAATAACTACATGTATTAGATAATGAAGGAGGACAAGGAATATGAGGAGTTTTGGGCAACTCTCAATTTCATATTGTTCTAAGAAATTATGAAGTAGGGTGTCTCTACCGGTGCTTCTTAGGAGACATATTTCTTATGGAAAAGAAATTTTGTGTGCTCAATATCATAATTTCAATCTATACAGAGACTTGTGCTGATCTTAGAATGTTATTGGTTAAGAGGGAGCAACAAGTTCATGAGCTTGTTCTAGAGGTTTGTGAAGGAGCTAGAGTATAGGGTTAGAATGGGTGTTTCTAGGTGGCATAATGAGATTGATGAAATTCAAGAAGAGTTTGGTGATTATAAATGTATATTCACTTTTTTGTGATGTGATACAGGTGTTTTTGTGGTTTGAAGGTATGTTGAAGTTAAATTGGGTATTTTTTAGTACTCTTAATTTTCTCAGTTTTGGCTTAATGGAAAATAGGCCTAAAATGGGTTATAGGATGTATGGGTTCCCAAAGGTATGGAATCTCATATCTTGTTTTAGAAGTGTGTGATGGGTTTCTCCAGAAGTGTAAGAAGTTTTAGAGGTGTGTGTTGACTAGAGGGATGTTTGTTGACCTTGTTCGTTTTGAGTTCTTAGCGTTTTGGGCTATGCTAAAAAAGTGGTATGCCTTATGATTTGAGGTCTAAGGTTTCTTAATAGGTTTAATGGGCCAAATGGGTTGTCAAATCAAGATTCATAGATATTTTTAGGTTTGTGATTTTAAAATTATTCATATTTTTATCAAGATGGAGGCCTAATTGAGAATTTGGTTTGTGAATGAAGTACATTGTATAGGTTTATCTAGGTGTTGAAAATTGGTATGATTGAGGGGAAATATGTTATTTATCTTAATATGAATTTTTAGGTCTTGATGGTGTTTCTACTAAAATTTATGGGCTCTGCAAGTTCTAAGTAGGGCTACAAGAAGACTAAACATGTCCAGTAAGAAGAAGAGTGTTTTTTATTCAATTTATCTAAAAGGGAAAGGCATGAGTATTTAAAAGTTATTTTTTAGGTTGGTTTAGTGTATGTTTCCTATTTGGTGAGTGGAATGAATCTCTATTGGTGGTCTTTGAGGTAGTTTGAGAGAGAAGGCTAGTAAGCATGTATAGTGGTTCTTCATGGTGTATAAAGATGTGAAGATTCTAAAATGATGTAATGGCTCATAAATATTGGGGGGAGTCCCTATAAGATGTTTCTTGGTGAGTTTCATCATATTTTAGTATTTTTTATGTGTTCTTTCTTCATTGGTTGTAGTGCTTGGTTGAAGAGAGTATTGGCATTGAACAAGAGGAAGTTATCAAGGCAAGTAAAGGTAGGCTCAAGGTAAGTGGGAGTTTTTAATATCTTTAAAATATGGTCTTATCCTATTTTTAGTATATTTAGGCCCTTAGTATCAATTTTTTCACACTTTTTCATTATGTCAAAGTGGGAGAAAGTTCTTATTTTAAGAGTGCTTGCAGAGAGAGAAGGAAGGTGAGTTGTCTATTGTTTTATGATGGGTGCTAACATAAATTAAAAAGGAAGATATTTTTAGATATTTTTAAATTATGTCATAGAGGTTTCTAAGTGATTTTATGAATTATATTGATAATGACAAAGTGTGCAATGTGTTTGTCCTAGTATGCTTGAAGGAGGCTTGGTTGATCTTCAGTTCTGGCATGGTTAGATATGTTCAAGGATGAGTATGTTGATTTGATCATGTGTAATGGGTCATTTCATAGGTTAATAGTTATAATATATCTTGTGTTTATAATTGGAATTCATATAGTAGTCCATAGTTTTCATTTAGACATTTTGGGTCCAATGGTAGAAAATATAAGTAGGCAGTTTGATGATGTCATAATTACCACATGTTGATGATTTAGGGTAGTTGGTCATATTTTTATGATCAAATTAGTCCTTATTTTATATGAATTAAATTTTAGGTCATGTGATTAAGCATGATAAAATATATGCAAGTGTAAATTTGAGTTCCTAGGTAGTTTGACAGTGTTTTCCCATAGCCAAATTCGTAATGTGGTAAGAAAATTGAGTGAGCATTTTGATGTAGTCATATTTTACATGTGTGTTAGTTTTAGAATGATTTGATAATATGGGTTTGTTTATTTTTGTTCTTAGTTTATTTTTACTAAATTTTAGGTCATGCAATAAAGCGCATCAAAAGATATTCATGTGCAAAGTTGGCCTTCCAAACAGTTCTTGACATAGTTGGCTCTGTGGCAAAAAAATTTGAGTGAGTCTATTAATGGAATTATATATTACACACATATTGTTTTTAGGATAAGATTGATATATGGTTGGATTATAATATTTTATAATATCATATGGTCCAAATTTTAGATCATGTATCTACCAATAAAAAAAGTTATTGAGGTCCAAAGTTGGTCTTCCAGGTAGATTGCAATGGTTTCCATAATCGATTTTTCAAGAGATAAAGATCAAGACCAAATTAAGATACAATGGTTAAAAAGTGATCATACAGGTCATATATGGTATGTGTTGATTTGAATTAGTTAAAGTGTTTTTTGGTTAATGAATTTAAATATCAAGCTCCTTATAAAAGGATCAACAAAGCATGTTTGTTCCAAGGTGTCAAGGAGCAGCAAGATGAGGAAAAGTGCTTGAAGTTTAACATTGAGTAGAGGTAAAGATAAATATTATTATGAGATCAAATTATGAGTGGATGTTTGTGTGTGTGTGTGTGTGTGTGTGTGTGTGTGTGTGTGTGTGTATATATATATATATATATATATATCAATGGTTCATATTAAGTGAGATGATTTCAAGGTGTCTAATGTTTAACACAGATAAAAACTGAGCTACATATAGGGGATCGACGGTGCATATTGGGTCAAGATTGTAAGATTTCATGAGATGAGGTTAATTTTTCTAAGTTTAACATTTGTGTAGTGGTGAACTATGAGTTAAATTTCAAAAAATATCAATGGTGCATGATTTATCTAAGTATCAAGGACACGATATAATAGCATGGTGTTTAAAATTTAACCGTGATCGTTTGGATTTAAATATTCAAATTTGGGAAGGAAAAACTAGTGCTTAGTTTTTATGTTATATATTTAGATATATGTATAATTTTCTCATGATGTAAAAATAAAATTTGTATAGGACTCTAAGTTTCATCTAATAATATAGATTTGAGATCTAAAAGTGTGTACAGTTAAAGATATTGAGGTTCAAAGTTGATTGTGTGCTTGTGCATATTTTACAAGTAACCCAAGAAGGGTATTTGAGTTGTACTTATTGGTATCTTGATGTTTGAAGGTGAAATAGATATTTTATTATGTTTTAGACTCCATGAGGACAATTTATGTGCATTATGAATATTTGAACAATCATATAAAATATTAATAAAGGGTTAAAAGTTGACTTTGTTTTCATTCATAATGACTATGTGTATAGAGAGGTGTTTGAGTTAATTGGGGGTTAGCAGAAGAGTGATATGATGGATGTTTTCAATTAAAATAGACATATAGATCATGTGTCATGGGTACATTTATAAAGTGTTTATGTGCTCCTCGATTTCTTGGAGAAGTATCAAAAAGGTGAATGGGTCATCATAGGACCTAAAAAGGTAACTTAGGCTTATTTGAAAGAGAGTTGTGCTTAAGTGTGACCCATGTAATATGATTTAAGGGTGAATACATGTGTTGTGTCTAAAAAGGAATATTTTGGACTTGATAATTCATTAATTCTCTATAAATACTAAAATCAAATGTGATGGTTTCTAGACTTGAGAAAGGCTGGTGTAGAGTGAGAGTTGAAGTGAAGAAGAGAGGATAGGTAGTGTGCCTGTTGGATGAGTTGATGGTCAGAATAGTTTTTTGACTATGTATGATCTATATTTCATATTTATAATGTCATAATAGTTCTCTTTTAGTTTTATGATATGTTAATAGGTCTGTGTGTGTATATGAGGATAGTTTGAGTGAAGAAGGAGAAAGATTATGGCATGCCTATGTGAGAGGCATGTATGAGATAGAGAGGAAGTTTGTGTAGGGGTTATAAAATTATATATACATAATTAGGTATTTATTACATTAGTTTTAAGTTGGAAATTTTCATTTTCAAAGGAGGGTATAAAGGACTCAATCTTCTTTAGGGGTAGTTGTTCCTTGTGAAACAGGTGTTTCACTAAATGCCTTTGGTCAGGAGTACTTGATCAAGGTTTTGGGTTAAAAATAATTGACCAATCTCTAATTTTTAATACTTTATAGGATAGGTAGTCCAATTTTTTTATGATTTAGAGTGGGTTTTATTCCACAAGAGGTTTTCCCATGTAGGTCTTGTGTTGTGTATGTGATCTTGTTTTATTCTTCTTGTTCACTACTATGAATGATATGTATGCTTTATGAATGATTGTATTGATTTCTTAAGTATTTTAAGGTTTTTTAAATTTAATTATATTTTTTTTCACCACTAATTTACCCCCCCCCCTCTCAGTGGCTTGTACCTATAACATAGAATTCAACACAGGGTAGTGTCAATCATGTTTTTGCATCTTCCTCATCTACCAATGTTGTGCCAAAAAAGGTTTCCTATCCAAATAAAAAGCTACAAAAAAATACATCTCAAAAAAGTGATTAAAATATTATACCAAAAGATAATAACAATCCAAGTGAAACCCTAAGAGATGTGATTTGAAACAAAGTGATTAAATTTCCTCCTCTATATCTTATAATGAGATTTAAGTACTATTGTACTTATCATAGAATGCATAGGCATCATACAGATTGTTTTTTTTAACATTAAAGATCAAAATACTAATTCACAAAGGTAGTGATAATAATATCATTGATACATCAACCAAAAAACCACTCACATTATGAGCTTCTCTCCTAAATCACAAGTTCCAAAACAATAAATATGAGTACCAAAGGATAATTATGAACACAAAAAATTACAAATGAAAAACCTATAGAAAAAAAAGATTCAAAAGTCAAATCTAGAGATATAGTTACAACTCTAGTTATAATGGAGGTAATCACAAGCCTTTCCTCATATCAAGATCCTTATACTATCATTTCTCATGTAGAAGGCAAGAAATTTACATATATCAAGGTTATGGACTATCAAGATAAAAAAATTTGTTCTATGTCATTCCTTAACTCTCTTTAAAATAAGTTTTTACATGTGGATGAACTAATGTAATTATAAAAAGTATGGGATCAATTCGGTTAAGAGTTTTATTTTCTTAAAAATAGTGTTATGTTACTTTTTAGGTTATTAATAATACAAATGCTTATAATATTGTGCTTGTAAATCATGGTTACACTTAATAAGAGCAATGATTGATAGAAATAATAGTTACATATCATTTTATCATCAAGGCAAGCTTACATCCTTTTCCAAAAAAAGAAATATATCTTTAAATACCATACACAGATATAATTAATGGCATATCATTAAATACAAAGGACATAGAACATATTACAAAAGAGAAACCAAAGGCATCTTGGAATAAATTTTTTGTTAAATCTAGAATCACTAGAGAGAAAGAGGCATAGTATATTAATCATTACATCCCCTTGATATAATAACATGATACCTTTTATGATTATATTATGCACACCTATGGCTCATTTGGTTCAATATAGGTTATGCATTTGCCACTCCTCTTAGATCCTTATTCTCATATTGAGATCATATGATAGTCCTTTCATGTCAAATATTCCAAAAATACCAAAAAATTCAAAAATCCAAAACTATTTTCAACATTTACATGTTTTATTAGATCTTTCATGTCCATATTGTTGGTTCCATGTTGCTAGATATCATATCATTTATTTCTATATGCATGTGTGTTTCATGAATATTTTGATTATGATATAGGCAGACACAGATACATGATCTTTGCATTTTTAGATGTTGGACCTTCCCTCTACTCATGTCATGTGGACTTTGGGGGAATCTTCTTATTTGATCATGATACATCCATTTTATATCATTATATGATCATTATCCATTATCATGTTTGAGCTTATAAACTTACACATGCCTTTATCCATGCTTATATATTTCATAGTGTACTTTATATATTATGTACTTAACATTTTTTTCCAACATAGATATCTAGGGACTAGTATGATATATTTATGCCATTTTCTTATGTTCTATACTTTTCCTTTGTGCACTTCCTTGAGGGTCATGTCTTGTTTGTGGAGAATTTTAATATATTCCATTTTTTTCATCCCCCATGCCTTCATTTCCTCTTTGACATGTGAATATGTCATTACTTATTGTACGGACATTTGAATATGTCATGCTTGCTTTTTTGGATATTTGACTAAATCATGTCCCTTTGATTATGCGACATTTGAACATACCCCTTATTTGTGGTCTCTTTAGACCATTATATTTTGATTTCTCTTGTATATGTGGTTTATTTATTTGTGATCTTGTATTATTAATATCTAGATGTTGCCATGATTTATAGTATGCATATTAGGACTTAATGTGATCACATTTTTCATTTTTCAATGATATATATTCCTAGACATGCTTCTCTCATATGCTACATGATACATTCACAATTACATGGTTATCTTATCCTTTTGAGGTAAGGTAACTACTAGTTTTTACTTACCCTAATCTCAAAAGGGGGGCATATTAGTGGGGGCATGCCATAGAGGCATGGCTTATACATTCCTCACAGATTTAGATTGTAGTGGGGACATGTTTTGGAAACATGTTTTCACACATACATTTTAGTTTCAGATATACAATGGGGACATATTTTGGAAACAGTTTCTCCACACTTACACCAATTTTTAGTTTTAGATACATAGTGGGGTCATGTTTTGGAAACATGTTCTCCACACTGACACCATTTTTTAGTTTTAGATATAAAGTGGGTGAATGTTTTGGAAACATGTTCTCCAAACACCAATTTTCAATTTCATATATATAGTGGGGTGAGGTTTTGTAAATATTTTATCCACACTTGTAACACTAGTTTTTAGTTTTAGATTTCAGTGGGGGCATACTTTGAAAACATGTCCTCCACATTTTCACAGTTTTTAAATTGGCCCAAATTCACAGTTATATGATTTAGATACACATTTATGGAAAAATTATATACATTGATACCATTTTTATACATAGGTTTTAGTATGAGACATAAATAAGGAGCATATGTTATGCAAAGGATATCTAAATTACAAAATCAAATCAACTTTCATATTTCAAACACTTGTACAGACTTTAGCTCACTAGGTTACAGTATTATGGATTGTATTAAGCAAATAAAATGTAGAATTTGATTCACTTTTTAGTATGGTTGAGGTGATTAAATCACTAAATATTGAAAATTTTATAGGTTGGACTTGATTACATCATCCAACCTCATCATAAAATAGTGTGAGTTGACTCAGTTCACTCATGCTCACTAGGCTATAAGTATGATTGGCTTTCACAATTGAGCTAATCTCAACTATTGGGTGGAAAATAACATTTTTTCCAATGTTGGGGGTAATTTTTTTCTCTAATATTTTATATATTTTCACTATATAGATTTATATTTTGTCCTAATCTCAATTATAATGATTCATAAAGATATATCTTTTCAAATCAAATTTCCAAAAGGTAAGGTAGTTACATCAATATATAGGTGTACTCCTAAACCTTACTCTCTTTGAATTTCAATAATTTAAATGATTTTTATTTCATATTATATTCACTAATTATATAATATAACATGTTCTTTGTTTCAAGTCAATCACTAGTAAAACACAAGTTAGACTCACGCAAAGGTAAGGTGTGTTATACACACCCAAGTATGTATTTAATTTCTTTTAAACTATAAATTTCATTAATAGATTAAAGGGGGTAATATAGACACAATTTTTGAATTACATATAACCTCATTTTTTTAAACTTATAAAATACATATCATGGATGTACTTTTGGCTTTTAGACCTTGCTAATTACCAAAAGGATCACATACACTATCTCTATGTGCTAAATTGCTTATATCTTAGTTTGACCAATATTATTTATGTGACTCAAACCTTTTATAATTATTATAATGTTATAAATGTGTTTATCATCTATTAATATAATTTCTAGACCTATACATGTTTTCTATCTACCTAAACACTTGCATCCTAGTTAGACACCTATATCAATTCAAGTGTCCTACCCCAATGCAAATGTCCAGTACCTAAAGTCATCCAATTTTCCAATGAAAAATATACATATGGTTATATTAAGTGATTTAATGTGATATATTATCCAAATATATTGGTATATATTAATTATCAATCCTCATTCATTTCTCACCTAGCACAGACCTAGAAATTCACAAGGAAAAATACCAAAAGTATTCAATCAAGCATTCAAGTGAGTAAAGCTTGCCTATTTTATCCTATTTCCATATTAGTCATAGGGATAGCACATATACAGGTCATAAATACTAAAGGAACATCCCATGAGCCATATTTTTTAAGTTATAAGATAGGTCACTCGATGTACTTGGTTATGACACATTGCATCATTATACACCCACAAGATCACACATAAAGGACAACTACATGAGTTTGAGGTCCTCTTCAGATTAATGGATATGTATGTATAACCCAATAATAGAGGTATTTTTTGGGTTATATCAACACCATAATTTGACTAACCCATTTTTCCATAACCACTATGAAGATGAAAAACTAAGGTTTTACTATTTGATAAGGAGTGACAACCCATTATCTAGATTTAAGCACCCCAAAGTAAAGATGAAAAAAATCCTAAATATTCTAGGTGGTTGCATCTATATCCTTAAATAATTCCATATTATACACCTAATTTCAAGTTATACATAAATGTCAATGCAGCCATCCAAAGTTGATACAAGTGTTTAAGGTCATAAAGGTTAAATTTCTAGAATCCAATGATTGATCTAGAATCTACTTCCAGCTCGACTCCTTCATTTTCCATATCCAAATCTATATTATCATCAAAAATAGTTGAGTACCATTATTTTCCATTTGTTTCAATATCAATCATTGGATGTACTTATTATTTTTACCATATCTTAATATATAATTTAGAATATTATTTATCTTAGTTTGAAAATTAATTAGCCTATTATAGAGATAGTTTACCGCCCTTGTTTCATAAACTATATCTAACCCTTTGACCTTATGTTCTCTAATATATATTTGAGGGTTAAATAAAAAATTAAGATAAATTATTATGAGATTAAATTTCATTTTAAAAAATATATAATTTTGAAAATAAGTGTAAATGTGTACATAATTAAACTTCATTTATTAAAAATTATAGCATGATAATTTAAAATAAATGTCCATGCCTTATTTTAGTTTCCCATAATTATGGTCTTCAAATTAGTTTTATGAGAATTAAAACCTTGACCTCAAATATTCTACAAGGTTGAAATATTCTAACCTCAATGTATCCTCATCTTTTGATATAATTTTGATGTGATATAGTTAGTGGACCAAATCACACACCTTATTGACCCAATTACTTGATTGGTTTAATTAGGTGGAAATTGAGGTCAATAAAAACTATTTTTTGCATATAAATGAGGTGGATTTAGGGAAAAGTGCATATAATTGAGCACCATTTATCATAATTTCATATTTTTAGGTTATTATTTTACTTATTTTAACTGAAAAATTCCCCATCTAGATGAGAGTGAAAAATTAAGATCAATATGGGGAAAATCTCAACAAAAATGGGTTCTTGGTTGTATTTAGGTCAATAAATCAACCTATAGTACTCATTTCACATTTATTTGGGTGAAAATGAGATATAATCAACATAAATTACTCCAATCACACCTATTTAGTCTTAAATTTGACATGAATTACGTCAATCACACATGAAAGTGCCAAGAATCAATTGCAATTACCTCAGTTATAAATAGTTAAGTTTTTTATTGTGATATTAGCCTATAATGTACCTAATCACATGGAATATCAACATAAAGGGGTAGTTTTTAATGTCTCAATCAATTAATTGGTTTAAGTAGTGATGAATTGGAGCCAATTAAGCCCTCAACCACATTATATAGCTGAAATTAGGTCCACACAACCTAAATTGGCCTAAATTGTGTTAGTGATTGAACCAATCAAGTTGGCTTAATTAGTGATGAAGTTGGGGCCAATTGAATCCAAATTCACATCATATAGTCCCTATTAAGTTCATAGGACTCAAACTAATCCAAATTACATCCTTTATTGAACCAATAAAATAATTAGTTGATCCCAAAATTACATCATATAGTTCTAATTAGATTCATGAGGATCAAATGGGTCTAAAATATGTCTATGATTAAACCATTCAAGTAGTTGGTTCAATCAGTGATGAAAGTGGGGCTAATTTTTCCACAAATCACATCATATAGTCCTAATAAGGTTCACATAGATTAAATTGGCCTAAATTACATTCCTTATTAAATTAATTAAGTAATTTTTTCAATCAATGATGAAATTAGAGTTAATTAAACCCTAAATCACATGTTATAGTCCTAATTAGGTTCATAAGACTCAAATATATCAAAACTACATCCTTGATTTAACTAATCGAGTAATTGGTTCAATCAATGATGAAATTATGGCCAATTAAACCTCAAATCACATCATATTATCCCAGTTAGGGTCATGAGGATCAAATTGACCTGAATAATATCTTTATTTGAACTAATTGATTAATTGGCTCAATCAATGATGAAATTCAAACCAATTGAGCACCACATCATATTGTATAATCCTAATTAATTTCATGGGGCTCAAATTGATCAAATTACATCCTTTATTAAAATAATTGAGTAATTTTTTTAATTGGTGGTGAAATTGGGGATAATTAAACCCCAAATCACATTGTATAGTCCCAATCAATTTCATCAAGCTCAAATTGGCTGAAATGTACTCATGATTGAACTAATCAAGTAAATGGTTTAATCAATTAAGAAAATGGGATTAATTAATACCCATATCACATTGTATAGTCCCAATTAGCTCTAAGAGGCTTAAATTATCCCAAATTCATCCCTAATTAAACTTATTTGGTAAATTATTTAATCAATGGTTAAATTGGGGTCAATTCAACCCCAAATCCCAACAGATCATGGGGCTCAAATTGGACCAAACTACATCCTTGATTAAACTAATTAAGTAAATAGTTTAATAAATAATGAAATTAGGGCTAATTGAGCCCCAAATAACATCTTATATTCCTAATTATGTTTTTTGGGATCAAATTAGCCAAAATTAGTTTAGTGATTGAATCAATCAAGTAATTGGGGCCAACTGGTACCCAAATCACATCATTTAGTCCCAATTATGTTTATAGAGATAAAATTTTCCCAAAATACATTTTTAATTGAGATAATTAAGTAATTGGTTTAACTAGTGATGAAATTGGGGCTAACTAAACCCCAAATTGAATTATATAGTCCCAATTAGGTTCACATGGGCTCAAATTGGCCCAAAATACATCCCTAATTGAATCAACTCATACTTCACTCAATCAATATTGAAATTGGGGCCAAGTGAGCCATAAATCACATTGTAAAGTCCTAATTATGTTCACATGGCTCAAAATTGACCAAATTGCATCCCTAATTGAACTAATCAAGCAATTGGTTCAATCAGTGATAAAATTGGGGCTAATTCAGCCCCAAATTATGTCATATAGTATAAATTAGGTTCATATGCTAAAATATCCCAAAGTATGTCTTTTATTAAACTAAAACAATTAATTTCTTCATTTGATGATGAAATTATCCCAAGTCATACCATATAATACCAATTAGTTTTAAAATTATGTCTATGATTGAACCAATCAAGTAATTTGTTTAATCAGTGGTGAAATTAGGGTCAATTGAGCCCCAAATCATATTATATAGTCCTAATTAGGTTCATGGGCCTCAAATTGGCCCAAATTGTGTCTTTAATCAAATTAATTGAGTAATTGGTCTATTGTGTAATGAAACTAGGGATAATTGAGCCCCAAATTACATTATATACTCTTAATTATGTTTATAGGGATTCAATTGGCCCAAATTACATCCTTGACTATACCAATCAAGTAATTGATTCAATTAATGATGAAATTATGGATAATTGAACCTAAAATCATATCATATAGGCCTAATTAGATTCATTATGCATAAATTATCCCAAACTACATCATTAATTAAACCAACCTAGCAATTAATTCAATTAATGATTAAATTAAGGCCAATTTAGTCTAAAACCACATCTTATATTTTTAATTAGGTTTGCATGCCTCAAAATGGCCCACATTGGGTCTGTGATTGAACCAATTGAGTAATTATTTCAATCAATGATGAAATCAAAGCTAATTGAGCTCCAAATGACATCATATAGTACTAATTAGGTTCATGGGGCTCAAATTAGGTAAAATTACATCCATGATTGAACCAATCAATTAATTGGTTTAATCAATGGAAAAAGGGTCAATTAATCTCAAAATTACATCATATAGTCGTAATTGGCTTCAAGAGGATAAAATTATCCCAAATTAAACATATGATTGAAATAATCAAGTAATTAATTCAATTAGTAATTAAAATGGGCCTAATTGAGTCTCAAATGCTATTGTATAGTCCCAATTAGTTTATGGGGCTTAAATTAGCCCAAACTTCATCTTTGCTTGAACCAATTAAGTAATTAGTTCAATTAGTGATGAAATTAAGGCCATTTGAGCCCCAAATTTCATTGCATATTCTTAATTAGGTTCATCAAGTTCTAATTGGCCTGAATTGCATCTATGATTTAACTAAATGAGTAAATAATTCAATTAGTGATGAAATTAAGGCCAATTGAGCCCCAAATTGCATTATATAGTCCTAATTAAGTTTACATGGATTAAATATACCCAAAATACATCCTTGATTAAACCAATCAAGTACTAGTTCAATCAATGATGAAATTAGGGCCAATTGATCCTTGAATTTGCATTGTATAATCCCAATTAGGTTCTTGAATTTCAAATTGACCCAAACTTTATCCATTATTAAGGGTTTACATATTATCTATGAAATTTTATTTTCCTAATACAAATTACAGTGTCATTGAATACTTGTAATGCAAAAAAATAGATTTTATTTAATAAACCAAAATTAAATAGTTAAAAATCCATTTTTCGTAGGTCAAAAAATAAATAAAATGGGTTGAACATAAAATTCCATGTTGTTGAGGAAACATGCATCACTAACAACAAAACTTTCAAAATTAGAGTATTTTTGGTTTCCAAATTTAATGTTAGACAAGTCCTAACACACTTTATGTTATATAAAAAATTTAATGCAAACCTATGTCAAAGATTGAAAAAAAAATGAAAATTCAAAACAAAATGTGTCACAAATTCATGAAAATCTACTAGCACAACCTTGACATAACTATGAAAATTATATGTATCATCCATCATAGTTTCAAGTAAGTTAATAAGTATCTTTGATTACTTATACAAAACCACTCAAGTCATCTACAAAGGATTCTAAGTCACCATATTCGTGTGTAAAATAATAGATAGATAGATAGATAGATAGATAGATAGATAGATAGATAGATAGATAGATAGATAGATAGATAGATAGATAGATAGATAGACAGACAGACAGACAGACAGACAGACAAACAGACAGACAGACAGATAGATAGATAGATAGATAGATAGATAGATAGATAGATAGATAGATAGATAGATAGATAGATAGATAGATAGATAGATAGATAGATAGATGGATGGATGGATGGATGGATAGATGGATAGATGGATAGATGGATAGAGGGATAGATGGATAGATGGATATATGGGTAGATAGATAGATTTGTGACAGTGATTTTTTAACCATTTTTAGAGGTTTTCATATATTTTCTTGGTTTTCATGCATATCTGTACCCTTAGAGTCTTCAATCAAAAAATAATTTCTAGGGCAAAATTTATTTACAGATAAATAAACTTTCACAAGAGCAAATGTTATCTTTTGTGTGTCATAAATATCATTTACTGCATAATATTAATATATTAAATTAATCTAATTATATAGGGAACCTATATATATTTTCTCTTCAAACATAGAGATGTCTAGATTTAATTATACCTTGTATGGAGCTTAACCACTAAAAGGCCATTCTGAAGGAGTCCTATTTGGAGTATAAACACTTAAGAAATTGATCAAAGTGAATAATGATTAAAATGATCAATGACTTTTTCTCTTTCATGTGTTTGTAATTCTTCTAAATATTCTTATTTCCTCTACAAATCATCCTCTTATCATTTTTTAAAACATTTTCTAAATTCAGTGTCTTTGAAACTGATTTGTCTACCATATAAAAATGTGAAGGAATATGATGAAGGGTCATTAATTTTGATCCCTAACTTCCTATAATCAGACCTTGTATTATTAGGCATACAAATAGAGAATAATTTCATATAGAAGCTTTAATACCACTTGGATATGATGTGAAGTGTTTATACTATGATATCACTTATTTGAGGCCCATGAGAAATGGTGGACAACCCTAATTAATGGATTAAATGGCCTACTATTAAAAAATTTATGAAATAATAAAGAATAAAATATATTCCAAAATTATATGAGATAAGATAAGAGGATAAGATAAAAATATACACCTTATTTATAATTTTAATTTGTATGGTTATATTTTTCAATAGTTTTGTATAATGATTTGAGAGATCATACATGTTATAGGATGTCTAATCACTACTATACTTCCTATTTTATCTCTACTATAAAGAATGAAAGAATACATTAATAAAGTGTAGAGGATGAATTTTTGATTGAACTATTACATGAGTGATGATCAACCACTTTGTAACTATCCCTACTCATTGTTTTGTCAACATTTTGTAACACCACTATGTAGTTGTATAGAATAATACTAACACTATCAGAGTTGTGTGGAATTAACAAAGATGAGTTAGTACTTTGTGGTGTGACCACAAGTAATTAGAATGATCCTAAAGTTTTTGGTGAAGATGACACATAACACATAATATCATTCTTATACCACAAGTATCTCAAAAGCCTAGGCATTCCTGGATTGATTATGCATAGATGTTGCATAGGACTACACCAAGACAATAAATATTTGTAGGAAAGTCTTTAATTTTAATCATAATGATGCATTATTTAAATTGAGTAAAAAAATTGATGTAAGTAAATGTCAAAATTTTGATGGTTGACTTGGAAAATGTTGCATGAACATCAGAAGTTTGACATTTATGAATCTACTTACAATGCAATACATGTTAAAATTTCTATGTCAATTTTATGTCAAAAATTAAAAATTGAATGTCAAAATGTTCATCCTATTGGTAATAAATCCTTTTTCAAAATTTCCACATTGTGAATGTCAAAATTATTGTTATGAACATAAAAATTTTGATATTTTATGAAAACCAATTCTACTAGTTTTATTTACAAACTTAAAAATAAATATGTTTAGTCCTCTAGTTGAATACCTTGTAATATTTTTATATGCAAAAATAATATTTAATTCATTGCAACAAGACTTTAAGAAATAAACTATTATAGAACACTTTGTCACCTTTTCTTAAGAGTGTGAAGGTAACCTTGAAGAATCTTAATTATTGACTTGGCCTTAAATCTAGTTGAAGATCAACTATTTGGGTGCACCTTATATACTTTAATATAATATACATAGTTAGTATCTTGATAGATCAAAGAAATCATGAATAACACCCTGATGAAGAATCAACCATCTAGAGTCTCTCTTAAATTTATTATAGTGAAATAGTAGAATTGGAAATTACCTTATTTAAATATAGGTAAACATTATGAAGTGGTTTTGATATTAAATTTTCAATAATATTAAGCATATATGTTGTATAGGATTATAACAAGATAAGAAATAATTTTTATGAAGAGTGGAAATGTTGCTCATGGGTGTAATTTGAGCCGTAATCATACAAAATTCAAATTGAGTCATAATTTTTTTATGCCTAGGAAACATCAAAATTTTCATTCCCCACTTGGAAAAATATACATTAAACTTTAAAATTTTCAACATTTATAAATTTACTTACAATATCATACATGCTTAAATGTTGACATCCTTGTAACGTCAAAATGAACAAACAAACATTTAAATATTCATCATATTGAAATTAGACAGTGGAAATACTCTCTCTTATCCTAAAATAATGTTATTTATATATTGGGCCATTTTTATGTGTCTACATCATTACTCAAATAAAATTTTATGCCTAGGAAATTGTTAGAAGGGGTTCCTAGAAAATCCATCAGAACATGCTAATACTTATTGGAATAAATAATGCTTAAGTATTGTTATTTACCCTTAACATTATTAAAATGGTTAATAAATTAAATAAATATATTTAATTTATTAATATGAGTTAATCTCATGTAAATAAACTAAATATGTTTTATCATTGGGTACCTCAGGGAGAGGTTGGACCCGTTGGTTACAACGGTCCACCTTCACACCTCATTATATAAACACATTTTACCTTTGGTAATTGTCACTATCTCATACACATTACATTGTGTAATAAATTTAAACACTCATTTTTAGACACTTCCATGTCTAAATGGACACTGGAGTGACTTCTTATAAACAATGTAAAGTAATCCTAAAAATCATTGAAATGCTTTGATTCATCAGCACATATCATGTACATCTTCTAAAACACATCAATGTATCCCTAGCTAGGTAAATTCACTATATGCAATCATCATATTCCTCTAATTCATCTCTAGTCGAGTTACGACCTTAAAAATTGACCTTTTAGACCATGTGTGAGGGATAACTTGTCAAAACTCCAAAAATGGCAATTAACTTGATTAGGATTGCTTAATTGGTTAAACCCAATTAAATTAATAGGTAAAAATACCATGGCTAATTAATTTTTGAATTTATATTTTTAAAAATTTATAAATCTAGACTGATGACATCATAAAAATATATAAAATGATGACATAATCATAACATCACACAAATAAATGAAATGATGACATCATCATGATAACATCTTTTGTGAGTTTTCAAACACTCACAAAATATCAAACAAATATCTATATTTGTGATCCATGCCTATTAATTGAAAATATTAATGGCTTGTCCCTTCCCAAACCTAACCATGGTTAAACTAAACCTAGCCACACTTGAGTTAGAGTTAGTTTGGAAGGATATAAATACAATGCCTCACCCATTATTCAAATAATCTCTCAATCCAAATTTATAATATTCATTTGTTGAGAGAGTAATCTTTCTTGGTGTAAAGTTATCATGCAAAAATACATGCAAAGCTTCCATTCTTATAGTGTTATCATGTCCATTTTCTAAGTCAATTCAAGCCAAAGCCAAACTCAACATTACCAAGGTGAAAATGAAATGTGGTTTAAAGAGATCTATTTCCAAATAATTATTGATCACATAACCAAACACATCAATTTATTTCCAACATACAACACTTTCTCTTGTGGAAGGTAAATTTTCTTGTTTTGTTTTCATTTGTTAATTACTTGTATTATTCATTAGCTCTTTGAGTGTTTAGGCAAGAGGTGTAAAATTTTATTAGTGTTTTTTAGTTTATTTTATTTTATACTAACACCTTACTAATCTCCCCTCTTTTATTCCTATTCATCACATAATGGAGTGCCTGGTGGGACATGCAACCCACTCTTTCTCTTAATTATTTCTTGTTATTATTTACTTCTAGAAAATTTTTAAAAAAATAGTTGGTACAGTCCTCATATCTTCTGATAAATTATTTTTTTAATATAAATTTTGGTATGGATATGTTTTTATTTCAAATCAACATCCTCTATAAATTTCATTAAAAATAATATATATCTTAGGATTTATAGGTAAATTATTTACTATCATTTTTTCTTGTTCTAAATTTTTTTATTGCTAAAAAATAGTTGATACAAAGCTCATAACTTTTTTGTATTCACTTTTTTTATCTTAAATTTTTCATAGGTGTTCAAATTTCACCTATGAAAAACCTACCAATTTTTTTTGAATAATTTATGAATATTTTAGAAGTTATGGTCAAAACACTGACTATTATTTTTTTATCCTTTTTTATGTTTGGTTTTGTTTTTAACTTTGATTTTACAAGTTGCCTTTAATTTCTTGAGCCAATAAAAATTCTAACAAGATTTTTTAGGATTTTCAAGTAATAATAAACTAATTTCATATTTATTTTGGTGCTTAAAAACCTTTCTAACAACTTTTGAGTTTTTACAAAGGACAAAATTTCATTCACACTAACATTTTGTGTTAAAAATCATCTAACAACTTTGATTTTATCTTTCAAAGTTTGAAAATACCAAAAAAAAATCCAAGGGGCCAAATTTAATTTCACACTTCACCTAGTACTTTAAAACATACTCAAATCCTATACTAAGTGATCTTAAGAGATTTTATTTTTGTTTGTTATTTGTTTTATTTTCTTGTAAAATAAACTTTGTGAATATGCTCTCCTCCCATCCCCTTTAGGTAACTCAGGTGAGCGAAAAATATTTGTTCATTGCCTTACCACTTATTCCAATTCTAGAAGTAACATTGCATATACTCTTCCAAAGTTTTTATAACTTGGGTGATCCTAAAAATGACCCTTAAAGTCCTAGTTTTTTTATTATTTTTATGCACTTGGCTTGTGGATGGGATTTCATCACCTCCCCATAAGTTCTTAATGGGAAGATTCGACTTAGGATTTCATCTCCTGGTATAATTTCAAACCCACTCCATGGTGGGGTATGTAAATTGAGGGTGACTCACTGGGATACTATTTTTAGTGGTTAAACTAACTCCATTAGTGATATCTACATTGAAATAAAAGCCTAATTCATAAATTACACTATATTGATCAATCTGATGGATGTAGTGGTTGTAAAAATAATAAGAAAATTTTACAAAAAGCTAATTATCTTGGATCCAAATGACATGATTTTATCTCTAGTGTTAACCACACTTGAGACCATTTGAAATTCATGAAACTTATAGTTTTTAGATAAAACCCACTTATCATAGAAATATTATCAATGCAGGGCGTGTAGCCTGAAGGTCCATGTTACCTTACGAATTATTGAGAAAAGAGGGGGCATAAAAAACCCTAATTTTTATGTGCATATAAATTTATGGGATTAACAAATTATTTCCTCTCAAGAAGGAATATATCGATGAAATTTGATAATATGAAGCAAACTTGTCAAATTTTTAGGGATAAGATGATATGCTTAGGTATTTTTGTGTCTTTTTATTTTACTTGCATTATTTTGAGTCCAAAACTGTTTTGTTTTTCAAAAACACATCAAAATAAGTCATCAACCAATCACATGTTTGTACACCACTTTTAGATTAAAGAAGTGTTATGTCATCCATTTGATGACACACTTTGCCTTAGACATTTCCAAAATATTTGTGTGTGTGTCACTTCTTTGAAAGAGGTGTCATTATGCTTCCCATTTCATCCCAAGTTTTTTACCTTAGAGTTTTTAAATAAAAACATTATAATACCTTTTGAGTGAGATAACATCATTACATTTCTCATATTATTTCAAAACATTTGTTGTGTGTCAAACTAAGTTTTAAACCATGCATGCCTTTTCATCTACAATTGGTATCATTATGCCATCCATTTTGGTCTAGAATGTTACCCATTTGAGGACCTAAGTCTTCTAAAACAAGTTCAAATTTTATCTTGTGAATTTTAGATTCAAAATTAAGTGGTTTATACCTATGTATTTCTTAATTTTGGCTTAGTTGCTTAACTTTTACTTTTGAATTGTGTAACTTGGACTAATTCCTTACTTGCTTTGAAGATATTTTTGCCTAGATTCAGGAGGATGTCTCTTTCCCATGTGCCTCATGTCTATTTTATTTCTTATAACTAAGGTCAAAACTCTCTTTTCAAGTATAACCTTAACCATGGTTAGTTTAAATTTGAGTCTTTCTTATCACTTGGTCTTAAATTCTTTACTCATCATATTTACTTTTGCTTACTTGAGATTGAATTTCCTAATTAGTTTTAGTAAAGGTCCAATATCTTTACCAAGGTCAAGTTTGAGTCCAAGTGTTAAAAATTGTTAAATTAATTGCCTTGTCATTTTTACCTCGACCAAGTTTGTTTAAAAGTCTACCTTCATGACTTTTTTTCAAAGACCTAGCATTTACCTTTTAGTTCTTAAACTTAGTCATTTTAAAAAGTCTACCTTTGTGCCTTATTTCCAAAAACATAGCACCTTTTCTATTTTAGACCTAGATTAGATTTTTTTGAAACACTTTCTTGAAACTAAGATTCAAACTTACCATCTATTTGACCATTTGTGTGCAAGACCTTAGACCTAGGAGATATATTTGAGACCAAGCTTATCATTAATGATTTTAGATAAGTGTTCCATTCTAGGCCAAGTTTAAACTATTTGCATCAATAGACCGAGTACCTATTCCTAGACCAATGTCACTTTCAAACCTAAACCTAAAAAGACCATTTTTCATAGACCAAGACCACCCTCTTTGGGTTAATTTCCAAATCCTAGCCATATCGATTATCATATGTCATGATCACCCTTCTTTGGGCCAATTAAAATAACAAAATTTCCATTTCAATGATAATCATACCCAATCCCTTGCCTATGCCACTAACCCTCCTTTGGCCTGTGTTAAAAACCAAGCTTTGCAATTCCCATTCATTACCATTCTAAGCCCTCATCCTATGGCTTGAATTAGAAACCAAGCTTTGTAGTGCCCATTCATTACCATTCTAAGCCCTCATCCTTCAACCTACTTTAGTAACCAAGCTCCATAGTGTTCATTCATTACCATTAAAAGCCCTCTTCCTTTAGCTTGCATCAGCAACCAAGCTTCACAATTCTCATTAATTACCATTTCAAGCCATTCTAAATCTGATAGATCATTATTCCAATAATGTTTCACAATTGTAACTAGACAGATCACAATTACCATCCCAAACCCACAACTAGCCTTTATTTATCCCATATTTGATGAGCCTATTTATAAAGAGCTCGTTACTAAACCACATATCATTATTCATCCATTACCAACTTTCCCCCAATTTATAAAATCCAAACTAGCCTTCAAACTACAACAAATATAATCATTACCTCTCTAAAAGCCATCATTCAAAAACCAATATGTGTCCAGATATGATATTTTAGAACCAAGTGTAAGACAAGGCCAAGAGAACTAACCAATATATGATGTTTTTGTTGAAACACCTATTTGTGATAAGGTAAAATGTGTTAAATAACCCTTTGACCCTTTCCTTTTGGTTCAGGAGTCTCACTTTGACAATCTAGTCTTTATTGAGTCACCCCCTAATGATTATAACTACCTTTAGACAAATCTTAATTTTGACCATTGCCCTATTTTTAAGGAGCCTCACTTTGATAATCCAGTCTCTATGGAGTTGCTTATTGACCATTTCCATTTTATTGAGAAGCCTCACTTTGATGAACTAGTATTTTTGGAGTCCTTCTTAGCTAAGCCTACTTCTGTAGATCCCATTATTAAATCCTAGGCCATTACTCATCCAATACCAAGTGTTCAACATAGCATCTTTATCACAACACTAGATAAATAATTATCATTGAAGTTAGGTTATATTTTTGAATTGATATTATATTTATCATTATAATTAGAATCAACATTAGTATTAACATTGGATTCAAAGTCCCTTGAGTTTGACTCAGCTTCAAAATAAGAATACATTCATAGTTGTTATAACATTGATTACACATGCCTTATAGATCAATTTGATTACATTTGTGATCCTTTCATAATTTTTTAGGATGATTACTTCAACTTTGATACAAGTTATCCTAGTATATTTGTATTCATATAAAATGCAAAAATTAGTAACTTGAGTGTGGCTTGTGACACCCAACCCATAGGTCCTTCTTGCTTACGCTCATGACCCTCATAGGGATCTTTTCACTAATTCCAAATCATCCATGTCCTTCGAAACTTAATCCTAGCTTAGATAGACTTCTCTTTCCATGACTAATCCATCTACCTAGGTCCTATCAGCTTAGGATAATAACTCCACACATGGACTACAATGTTGGTGCCACTCCTGTCCACTTTCAACACTCCTATCCAAATTTATTTTTGACCCCAAATGGTCAGTTTCTTCCAGTTCCCCATCCTTATCCTTGTTGGTATAATGCAAGTACATTCAACCCATGACCAATAGATCCCTATAAAATCCCATTCTAAGATCATTTGGAAAGGGTTGGAAATTATCACTAAGCAAGCAAGAATACAAGTAAGACTATTTAACAAATCTTCCCTATTCTCTATACATAGCCAACCAATACACTTACAAGCTTATCAAAACCTTTACACCAGTCCCTAGCCACCTAAAGAACATCTAGTTTAGAATTTTTCATCTTTATACACACTATTGCACAAATCACATCAAGTGGGAGAACTACATATGGCTTGATCCCTCTTCAGAGTATTAGTATGTAGGCAGCATGCCCACACAAAGGGTATACATACACGTTCAATGAATATTACACACACTAACCCCACCTTATTTCTCAAAATTAGTCAAATTATAATGTAATATATGGTTTGAAGAGAAAATCTACTCTAAAATGAGCTCTATAGACTTCTAGTTGCCAAAACTTCACAGACAAGGTCACACAAACATAGCAAATAAAACCCAAAAAGCTCAGATCTCCCAAACAATAGTGGCAGAGGTGGACTATAGTGTTGGTGCCACTCCTATCCACTTTTTATGCTCCTATCCAATCATAAAATGAAGGTTAAATCTAATTTTATGATAGTGTCCCAGTCTTACATAGTGAATCTCAAACCCTGTCTTAGTTGTATTAGTCAATTTTTAGCTAAATCTTATTTTCTCCCTGTTATTACTATTTCTAGAAAGGTCAAAATTACAATATAATTTACAAAAATAAATATGTTAATTATTTCATATTTATTTACTAATTTTACTACTCAGACCCTTTAACTAAATTAAGAATAATACATCAATAATCCCAAAAAGGTTAAATCATTTATTGAACCCAACTTACTTCAATTGCACATAAAAATCCTAGAAATCCTAGGGTAAATTTTCCTACTGACTTTTCCTATATTTTTTTAATTTTTTACCTACATAATAAAATCATAAATTAACTTAAAATTTTAAAATTTCATAGTAATTTTAAAATAAATTTTCTTTCAAACCCTAGTTACCAAAACTAGGTCCCAATATTTTCCTAGTAATTTTCCAATAATTTTTTGATTTTTTACTAGCATATTAAAATCAAAATTTCACTTCAAATTTCAAAATTCAATAGTAATTTTCAAAAACATTTATTTTTCAAAACACTAGTTGCATCTTCTAGGTCTCTTTAAATCACAAATTTTCCAATAAATTTTTGATTTTTTACTTGCATATCTAACTCAAAAACTCACTTTAAATTTCAAAATTTTATAGTAATTTTCAAAATAATCATTTTTCAAACCCTAGTTGCATTCACTAGGTCCTATTTCTTTTGAGATATCACCTTACATTCTAAAAATTATATTTCAAAAATGGATCTCACTTATTTACAAATTTTTCTTACATTTCTTGCAAAAAATAAGGAGACCATCATTGGTCCTATTATGTACATGAATGATGAAGTTTACCATATGTTAATACAAAGCTTTATTCTTTACATTTCATGATTATTTTTCATAATATGGGATGATGTTAAGAAGTTATTATTAAACATGCTAAGATATCTTTTGTATCACCTCCTTTGGATCCTCTATCACGTGTTGAGTCATGTTGCATGGTCCATTTTGCTCTTCCCTAGGTCACTACCCATCACCAGAGAGACCAATTGACACCCTTTATCCTTCCACTACCTTGACCTATTTATAATCTCCTCTTTCCTCCCATAGCTACTACTAGTCCTCTATGGATAGTGGATAATGTGGTTATAGATATTACTCAATATACCACCATGCCTCCTCCACCTAGTCAAGAGCCTCACCACCCTCCCATTCCTTCCCATCCTAATCCCAACCCACTAACATAGGAAGATCCACACAAATCATATGATATTATTGATTAGTTGAGAAACACACTAGCTAAGATTTCCATGTTAGAACTACTTCAAAAAGGCAATGTGTTCAAGGACATTCTCTATCAAGTACTCACTCAAACTTATATGCCCATTGATTTATATGCTTCTTATTTTTCATTAGTGGCTAACATGCTAAAAACTATAGAAAATTTTATTAATTTTTATCATGATGACATGCCATCTTAGATATTTATTGATCAAAATTTATCATGATTCATACAAGCTCAAGTCAAAACCAATATAGTTAAGATAGTTCTAGTTGATAGTGGTTTTAAACTTAATATATTTAATATTACATTCTTATAGACCATGGGTGTGGACATGACATCCATGAAAAAATCATATAAGAACATTAGAGTGTCGGATGATTTACTATGACAAACATTACGCACCATTGCTTTGGATATCATGGTAGGACCCAAAACCCCCTCTACATAGTTCTAGGTCATTCCAGATCCTCTTAATTATAATATTTTACTTAGATGACCCTAGATACAAGCTATGAGGGTAGTTTCTTCTACTCTTCATTGTTGTGTTAATTTTATCCATGAAGGATAACTATACACATGTCTAATAGATAACCAACCATTTAGATATTATCAAACTATAGAGTCATATTCAATTATTTTTCTAGATAGGACACCTCATATCATGATTTAGCTACCACCTCATTTCATTTCTCTTGATCAAATACATACATATGAGGTTGGAGATACTATCACTTCTCACACTCCACTTATAGTTATGTCTTTAGCTCTAGATATTAAACCAATCATATAAATTTAATCCATTCTAGCTACTCCATTATTCATGATTCCTACACTTGTTATAATTATACATTCATTGATAACAATTCTAGTAGTACCAATTGATTATATAGATATAACTACTCCATTAGTCACATACATTATCATAGCACCATTGTCTTCTAATACTATAGTTGATGAGACTCCCATATCATAGTTACCCCTTATGGTAAATTATAAGATATCATATTTACATGACGTTGATATAGATTATTAGGCTTCTTTAGATGATGATATGACACCCACACTCATAAATGACTATTTGTGTGGGTTGAGCTTTATGCTAGTAGGCCCAAGAGAGTACCAAGATGACTCTATAAATCTCATTACACATCCTACATCACTATTAACATCTCATACTACACTCATAATATATATTCCATATTTATAGCCATAGATAGATCACTCAGCACATACAGTTCACATGGTTACCTATATGGATATAAAGCTAATCATTCAGATTCAAGTAGGTAGCACACAACATCAACCATAGATTATGTTATATATGTTGCTTGATCATGGATTAATCACATTACCTACAGTATGACATAGATTTATTAGTATATTATCATAGTAGAATGGTCACCCATTTTGTCTTTTTCACAGGATCATAGGCCATGATACAAACTTATGTATAGCTTTATAATAGATATTAGATAAAATATAGGTTCAAGGTATTATTTATATTATATAACCACTAGCACTAGCTTCTCCACTTCCATCAAAGTAATCTAATACTAGAGTTAAACATCCCAGAGAAGAATCAACATATCTACCACTAGAGTAACCTTCAATTTGCCTTTGGCAAGATGACACCATGTACACAATTTATATAGCATATGATGATACTTATGATGATGATCTTAAGGCATTTGATGATGGTCATGATCCCTTCCTCCATATTCATCCCCATCAAGCTCCATCCTTGGACCCTTTAGCCCTTCATCCTACTCTTTTATGTCATCATGTGCATATTACTTTATTCATATGCTTGTATATAAGATTTTTTATTAATGTTTATATATAACTTCTTTTCATATTCTTGTTCATATTCTTCATGTGATTGATTGCACATATCTCATAACATTTAAAAATACAAAAACAATACAACCTTTAAAAAAAATAAAAACATTTAAATATATCAAATTTCCAAAAACATTCAAATATGTCCAAACACCAAAAAAAAATTCAGTTATATACATTATCCATGATTTACATTTATAATACTATGATAGAATTACATTTTATATTATATGCTATTGTTTTTTAATTTATCTATATTACCATGCTTTACTTGATCTCTTTTGAGTGTGCGCAGTGACATCCAGTTCTTTGATTACTTCACTATACCCGTTGAGGGGGCATCCTACTTCTACATTCAAGACACACGTCGATATACATACCCATTAGGGGAATATTCTACATAACTACACCATCTAGGTTATGTCATTTCTACACCACACACTCTATTTATCATGTTGATGTACATTATTTACTAGCTTACACAAATCAATATATCGACAACTCACTAGTATATATCACTTTTGTATTTTTTAGCATATACTTAGTCTTGTACTACCATGTCTTACATACTTTCCCTCTCACTTTGATTAGTTAGATGTGATTATATTTTTAGTATGGTTACATGCTTTCCTTTCTTGTTATGAGTAGCTATATGTGATTGCATTTCTCAATTCTTATTTTGTCTCTTGTATGTGCCTTAGGGCATTTTCCAATGTCCTTCGCTTTTAATCTTATGTGTGCCTAAGGACATTTTCCAATGTCCTTTACCTTTACTCTTCTATGTGATTATGTATTTCATGTCAACCTTGTTTGTTTCCAATTGTATGTGTATGTGGCATTTAAACATGCCTTGTATACTTTCTAATTTGAGTGACACGTGCCCATGTCCCTTGTTTACTTAGCCCCTTAGCCAATTTTGTATGCTTCTTTCTTATTACCTTGTATGCTTGTTGCTTGATTGTTTTTTGATCATTTATAATACCATGATCCACATCATGCATTATCTTGATTTCTTGGATGCCATAATGGACATCATGCTTCATCCCTCCATGACAACTAATAAACTAACAACTAACAAACTAATAACTAAAAATGAACAACTAACACTTCCAATTCCAATTTAGTAAATTACACATGCTATTAAATTGTTATATCTATCTAGGCATACCCCTATTGATCTAATAATCTCTCAAAACAAACCATGCTATATCTTGAGATATCTTATCAATTAGCATTGCTATATCATGTATCTTTGCAACATAACACACTTGTAGGGCTCTTTATTCTAAGGGAAATCATTTTAAGATATTTATTCCTACCCTCAAAAGAGGGGGAAACAAACAAGATTTTTATCATAGATATTAGAGCTCCTAACAGTCAAAAATCTAGTTTTTAGCACACATAGAATAGTAACCAGAAATCAAACTAATCAGAACAGACCAAGTAGATAGTGAAAATGTTAGAATAGTTACCAAATTTGACCCAAGACAATAATATCAAGATTGGATAATAGTGTTGATGCTACTATTGTCCATTTTTGGTGCTCTTATCGAAATAACAAAAAAACTAGACTTTCCAGAAGCATGTAGAAAAGTAGGCTTAGCTATAGTTTTGCACAGTCAAACCAATTTAGAATCAATAGTTTTTAGTACAATTTTTCTCAAATAATATAGATATAGGGGGATTTAATCATGGCATGATGGCTCTCACTTTTATTTTTAGATACGGTAGTTGGTATAACTTCTAGATCATAATCCATGTTTTAGACACCAATGACTGGGGGCAATGTATGCAACACATTTATTTTATTTCCTTTTTGAGTTTAGTATTACCTAGGAATTATTAGTAATTTCATGCCTTACTCCATCTATATATGGTTGGCATCATTTTAGAGTGGCTTTCACATAATCCTAGTGTACTAGTTTTGAAGTGGATTTCATACAAGCCTAATCTCCATCTTTTGGAGTGGCCAAAAGTGGCCTAGTTTTTAGCATACATTCAGGTATCCATGTCAACATTGTTAGATTATAAATAATTCATGGGTTTTAGGATCCATCTCATTTGACACATATTTCATACTGGTATCAGTTTATAGTTTCAATTCATGGGGCAATGATGGAGCGAAAGGACTAGCTAGCCTTTTGTATTCTTGAGCCACATATTCAGAGGGATTGGACACACAGTCCCAACATCGATCAACACATGTATGACCACCTAGATTAACTTAGTGGGTAATGATATATACAAAGGACTAGGTATCCTTTGTATTCTTGAGCCACCTATTTAGAGGGATTAGGCACATAATCCAAACATTGATCAACACATGTATGACCACCTAACTTCACTTAGTGGGAAATGATGGAGCCAAAGGACTAGCATTTGTATTCTTGATCCACTTCCAAGGAATTGAGCACTCAAATTCATTCATGATATTACTCTTGGTATAGCATCATCTAGCATCATAATGGGTTTTATATTAGTTCATATACCAGATGAGGTTTATTCATTCCTTTCTTCTCCTCTCTCTCTTACCCAATTTTATACATTCTTATTTTAGATATAGTGTATCTAGTAAGAACTGATCTACTCTTTTTTTTCTCTTATAGATTTTCACTTCACAACATGCTCTCTTTATGCACACCCAATATCATATAGCTTCATGGGCTTCACCCTTATAAGTAAGTTCAGGTTTGCTTTTTTATTTTTCCTTTATCCTAGTATTTCACTTTGCTGCATCACTATAATAAAGTGGGGACAAATGTAGTCATATAAAATGCAAAAATTGGTAACTTGAATGTGGATTATGACACCCAACCCATAGGTCCTTCTTGCTTGTTCTCATGACCCTCAAAGGCATCTTTTACTAATTCCCATTCATCTATAACCTTCTAAACTTAAGCCTAGCTCAACTAGACTACTTTTTCCATAACTAATCCATCCTCTCAGACCCCATCAACTCAGAACAATAGCACCACACTTGGACTATAGTGTCGGTGCCACTCTTGTCTAATTTTAGCGCTCCTATCCAAATGTAGTTTTGGCCCTAACAATTAGTTTCTTCCAATTCCCCATCCTTCTCTTTGTCAACCTAATGTAAGTACATTTAATTCATGACCAATAGATCCCTATAAAATCTCATTCAAAGATCATTTGGAAAGGGTTGGCAATTATCACTAAACAAGAAAGAATACAAGCAAGACTATTTAGGCAATCTTCCCTATTCTATGCATATAGCCAGCCAATACACTTACAAGCTTATCAAAACCCTTACACCAATCTCTATCCACCTTAAGCACATCTAGTTTAGCATTTTACATCTTCATACAGACTATTTCACAAAGCACATCAAGTGGGAGAACTACATATGGATTGATCCCTCTTCAAAGTATTGGTATGTAAGTAGCATTCCCACACAAGGGGTATGGATACACGTTTAATGAATTTTACACATACTAACCCCCCTTATCTCTCAAAATTAGTCAAAGCATAATGGAGTATAGGGTTTTAATAGAAAATTGGATCTATAAGGAGCTCTCTATACTTTTAGCTGATAAAACTTCACAGACAGGGTCATATAGGCATAGCAAACAAAACATAGAAAGCTCAAATCTCCTAAATAATAGTGGTAGAGGTGGACTATAGCATTGATGTCAAACCTATCCACTTTTAGTGCTCCTATCCAATTATAAAATTAAGGTCATATCTTGGTTTATGATAGTGTCCCAGTCCTACACAATGAATCTCAAACCCTATCTTAGTTGTATCAGTATATTTTTAGCTAAGTTTTATTTTCTCCCTCTTATTACTATTTTTATAAAGGTCAAAATTCCAATCTAATTTACACCAAGCGATAGCTTAATTATTGCATATTTATTTACTAATTTTACTACTTAGACCCTTTAACTAAATTAGGAATAATACACCAATATTCCTAAAAAGGTTAAATCAGTATTTTATGAGGATTATGTTACCACTTCCCATTCCATTTCTATTCCATCTTCTATTAGCACCAACTAACATAACCATTATATTGATATTCCACTTCTCACAAGTGTCAATTGAAACTAATATAATAACACTTTATTGAACTACATCTATGGTGATATATCAGATACAAAATATTAGGGGGACCAAGACCACATTCATGGAGAAGAAGAATAGTCTCCTAGTGAAACATTTTTAGAGGCATTAGGGGGCAATCAAAGTCCAAACTCAACATATTCTAGTGAAAACTTATTTGAGACACTAGAATACAATCAAAGTCAAAAGTCACCATCCTTTAGTGAAAATTTTTTGGAGGCACTATGGGACAATCAAGGCAATTTTATTGGTGAAAACCTCTTCAAGGCACAAATAGCTAGGAAAAATAGTTCTTCAATGCTTGATAAAGGTATTATTAAAGATAACATCATTAAAACTTCTAATCTATAGAATAATTAGATGGTATCTACTCTTAGGACCAAATAATATAAAAATATGGTGGTCCTATCAAGTGCATATTCATAAATCTTCAGCCCTACCATAACCAAAATTTTGTTGAATCTAGAATTAGTAATATTAGTGTGCCTAAAAATCCCAATCTTCATTTATTGTCCAACTGTTATACATTCTATTATAATTCATTTATTTATTCCATACCTATATTACATTTCTAAATCAGACATTTTATCCACTATTTATCCTTATTTACTATCCCTAGCCACACTTTCCTTTGAAGACATCTTGTCTCAAATTTTGGAGGAAACAGAATCAATGACCAATGAAGACCATAATAGCATTATTAGATTCTAAACTAGCTACAAGTTCTTGATAAATCAATTATTTGAAATGGGTGTGGAATATCAATTTACATAATTTACTATTATATTTGTATCATATGTTAATAAAGATTACATCTCCATGTTAGAAGGAACAATAGAACCATTAACCTTGCCTTTCCATTTACCTTACCTTTCCTTTTCCATTTGCCATTTGCCTTATCAATTATTTCATATTTCCATGTGCCTTGACCTTTATCTCACCTTACCATCTTTTCATACTTTTGCATAAGTTTGAACTACAGTACTTTACATCTCACTTTATGACTATGTAGGTAGTGCTCAATTCACATTAAGGATAGTTCAATCACCATTTTCTAATGCTCTCACCATTTTACAAGTAATTTTAGTAAGTGCTCTCACTATTTTAAGAACAACCTAATCCAAAACTCATCATTTTTTTCGTGGTATATTTTAAAAATCTAAAGAGTTAAGATACCCTTAAAGTTCCAAAAACATTCAAAACATTTCAAAATCTTAAAAATTTAAAAATTGGCTTATAATATCCTAGAGAGATATAAATCCCCAAAATCCAAAAAATATTAGCTCTCTATAAACCTATTAAGTCATCCTTAACCTAACCTACTAAGTTAAATCCATTATTTCTTCCAATCCATTTCATAACCATTGGGGGTGTGACCTTACCTTTTCATGTATATTTGCTTAGGGACACCATCTAATTCACACCTTTTAGGCCAAGCTCATAGTTTTCACCTTGTTGGAGTAAATCAAAGTATGCATCATATATCAAGATATCTTATCCCTCTATGTTGTTCCCTTACATGAATATTTTATTTGGGGCATCATCTATTTATCAATCCATTGAGCCTTTACATGTAGATATTGACTTGGTTGACAACAAGATGTTTTTTAATGCTTTTACTTTCAATCTTTTTGTGTGTTTGTTTGCTTAGTTATTTTTTTGTTTGTTTTCTTATTTATTTTCTTTCATTATTATGCCTTGACTCAATGTATATTGATTAATTGTTGGATTACTTATGAATTATACTTTATTCCATCCATATTCATATGTCAACATTGTCATCATGGTTTTTATCATTGGTGCATTGTTTTCAATTATTTATTGGATCAGGAGTCAATTGTTATGCACATAATAGCTAGGTCATCATGGTTTCTTATATCATGGTGTATAGCATCATGTGCTACAAAAAAATTAGTTTGATGGATCTTAAAAGTAATGGTTCTTTAGAAAATTATCTTTTTTACCTGGGTAAATCCTTTCATACTCAATCAAATTAACCCATTAACCATTCTAGTTATAACAATGCTAATAAGGATAAGTATATCTACATCAAAAATTAAAACTAAATAATTTACATTGATCAATTATTATTCTTATATTCTCTTTCTCATTCCATTTTCTCCCACATTTTTGGATGAACTACATTAGACTAAGGTCTATTTGGACTATGTAGGCAGTGCTTGTATACATGACGCATCTCAGGTCAGCTCAATGACCATTATTCTTCCAATCATCTCTTTAATAACTTTTTGCATCATCATGTGCTTGGTTTTTTGTGAATTATTTAGTCATAAGACCATCATATATACATTTTCACCTACTCGTATTTAATATGTGTGATAAGTTATATCCTTGAGTTATGCTTGCCAATCCACCCTATTGGGGCATAATCAATTTATCATGATCAAATTACCCTACTAGGGAAAAATCATTATTAACTCTAGGTTGTCTAAATGATTATAACCACCTTTGGGAAAATCATTAATTCAACCTACCTAACCTTCTAGGGCACATACATGTGCCACTGATTATAACCACCTTTGGATAAATTAGTGTCTCAACCTTTGTTAATGATTATAACCATCTTTAGGTAAATTGGTACTTTTTAAATCAATACATGCAATAATTATATTAATTAGATTAATCTCAATCATGGGTTAATTTCATTATTATTCTCACTTATTTTTTAGGGACCTTCCATCAATCTTAGGTGTTGGCCACTCCCTCAAGGGGGCATCATAGCTTACCAAACTCTATTTAGAGTGTCATTCTTCAGTCATTATCTTATTTCTCTTCTTAACAGATTTTTTATTCTTTGAAAATAAATTATTATTCATGTGTCTCATAACGCCTTCTCAAATAGGGGAAAACTATATCACTCCTTTTTGGCCACTTTTATGTCTAAGTGGACATTGGAACAACTTTTTGCAAATAATGAAAAGTAAGCCTAAAAATCACTAGAATGTTTTTATTCATCAATGCACATCACGTGCATCTTCTAAACTACATCAATGTATCCCTAATTAGAGAAATGAACTATACACAATCATCATCTTCCTCTAATTCATCTTTGATCAAGTTGAAACCTAGAAAATTGACCTTTTTGACCATGTGTGAGGGACAACTTGTCAAATTCCAAAAATGGCAATTAACTTGATCAGGATTGCTTAATTGGTTAAACCTAACTAAATGTGAAAATACCATAACTAATTAATTATTTAATTTATATTTTTAAAAATTCATAAATCTAGATTGATGACATCACACAAATATCTAAAATGATGACATCATCTTTTGTGATTTGTCAAACACACAAAATATCAAACAAATATCTATATTTATGAGCCATGCCTATTAATTGAAAATATTAATGGCTTGTCCCCTCCCAAACCTAACCATGGTTAAACTAAACCTAACCACACTTGAGTTAAAGTTAGTTTGGAAGGCTATAAATACAAGGCCTCATCCATTATTCAAATAAGCTCTAAAGACAAAGTTATAATATTCATGTATTAAGAGAGGAATATATCTTGGTGTAAAGTTATCATGAAAAAATACATGAAAATATTCCATTATTATAGTGTTATCATACCCATTTTATAATCCAAGCCAAGCAAAATCCAAATTCAAAATCACCAAGGTGACAAGGAGAGGTGATGCAAGGAGTTACATTTCCAAAGAATTCTTGATCACACAACTAAGCACATCAATTTATTTCCAACATACAATACTTTATCTCATGGAAGGTAAACTCACTTGTTTTACTTTCATTTGTTAGTTTCTTGTATTGTTCACTATCTCTTTGAGTGTTTAGGCTAGAGGTGTAAGCTTTTATTAGTGCATTTTGTTTTATTTTCTTTCATAATAACACCATACTAATCTCCCTTCTTGGATTTCTATTGATCACAATAAACATTAGTGAGACTATGTTAATATTTGTGTGTGGAAAATATTATTCAAAGAGTTGTGAATATTTGATAGAGAATAAGTGAGAAAAGAGTAAATTGTATTAGATTTTAATTTCTCAAATTAATGAATATCAACTCTGGGTTTTTTAACTCTATTGGAGGTTTTCCCACCTATTTATGTGTTTTTGTGTATTCAATGCTCATCTATATCTCATGTGTGTGTACATTGCATATGCATATATCACATGAATTTTATTAATACACATATAGTTGTGTGAAGTAGGAATAAAATTTTAATGTAATCAAAGTCACAAACTAAAACAAGTTATTATTTAGTTAAATACAAAGTATTTATGCAATAGAATACAGTGCTAATAGATCCAAAATATATAACATTACTCTAAGTGATTAAATATTTTTAGGCAAACAAAGAATTCATTTCATATAAAATAATATTAAAATACATTTGTTAAAAACCATTATGAAACTTTATTTTAAACTTTATCACATCAAAAATCTTTTATAATACAACTAAATGTTATATAGAGAGATTTACAAGGTATTGTTGCTTCATATTCCATCCTTTCACTACACATAGAAGAAATAATATTTATATTATGAAGACTCTTGAAATATTTACAAGTGTCAAATGTATACAAAAAGAGATACAAGAGAAAAAATATCATGAGTTGCACATTATCCATCAATTACACTCTATGATTTTGTAGCCATGTTTACTACCAACACTTTCCTAGATGTAAATAGTTATCTAATCGCAAGACAAAGTCATATGAAGTGTGTATGGTGTTGAATTTAAAAACTCTACCTATTCTAAGGAACTAGACTAGAACCATAAGTTGTGGTAATCACTCAAGGTGTTATTTACTAGTTTTGACCTCTTGTGCACTAGTTAGTTTCCCTTTTGAATTTGCAATAAAGTAGTGTACTAAGCTACCACCTTTGTGGGTTTTAATAGATTATCATAACTAGGTGGCCTCCCTTTATAAGTTTTAAACCAACCTGGACCTACTCCTAATATTTATGGCCTTCCTACTACAAAATGCTTCTAAAAATTCAAAATTAGAGTTTGCACAGTACCTAAAATGAAGGTGGCAGCATGGACTACATTTACTTAGTTGGTGGAAGCTGTGAAGATGGTTATACTTGAAATTTTAAAGAATATTTTTTTGTTGTAGAAACTATTGATGGATTAAATTATTGTGGTTGAGGTATAGGTTGCTTACCTACATCAACCTTTTTCTATCAAAGTTCCTACTCGGGTTGATTTGGAGGAACAAATTGAGGCTTCTAGATGATCTCTGTGATATAATTACCCAAATGAGACATATTTTTTTAACAATGCCTAATATATGATATCTTATTTGACCATATTAATTATAGTGCACAATGACACTTGGTACTCAACCAAACTTTATATATCCTCACATTTTATCATTGGATCATAGCATGTGCATTAAGTATTTTGAGTTGAATGTCTTGGGATAGCTCTTCCATCTTATTTGTGTGTCTCTACATTTGAATACAATAAAATTTATTTCCCATCATTTCATTTTTCCAAGTCTACATATTCAACATGACATTGTTTCTAGATTCAAGTGATTGCTTGAGTCTGACATCCAGTGTATTTAAGGTATTAGAATGGTCTTCCATGATAGTTTTAGATCTATTATTCTTTGTGAAATCTAACTTGGTCCCCATCCATGTGTTAGACAATTTTTACTTCTAGTCAAGCATGTTCTGAGATACGTTTTGATCTTGGTGTTTAATAGTGTTGAGGACTTACTCATATTCCTCAAAGAGCTTTAAAATGACCTTTGTTTTAGCACATAAATTCTAGCATTACATACAAAGTTTTTGTAAATTTTATGTAGTAAGATAGAATTTTACGATTTGTAAGAGGAGGGATGTGAGCTTCTTGTCTTTTAACATTAATTGGCCACCCAAAACTTGAGTGACCAAGGTAAGGCATGTAGTATCAATAAACTCATGAGATTTAATGAGGTGGAGGTGTAGGTATGTGTTCTCTTCCTTGAGTTATATCACCTCTTGCTCCAAGGCAAACACTTTCTACATGATGTATTCTTAAAAGGTAGTTTCTCCTTCAATTTAATAAGATAGTAGTAGTTATGACATATCAAGAGATGCTTCTTGCACCATTATATCTAAGGACAAAGTTAAAGTCACAATCATCATAGGTGTTTTCTTACTATGTGTCATGGGTATAAAAAATGTTATGTGATGTGTAGAGGGTCTAAGGATATCTCATAGCCATTGGCTAGATATTTGGGACCTCCATTACAATGCCTCATCTTGTGCACCCCTTAGGTATAATATGAGCCCTAAGATTTGGATGATGGTTGTTGTGTCTCAAGTATTTCCTCCTTCTCATTGGCCTATGTTGTATGTTTGGTTGCACTTTCTTATTTAGCCTTGCACTCTACTAGTGGATTGGCTTTGACATATACCTCTACCTTAGATTTAACATTTTCTTATGTCTTGGATTTGGTAAATACCTTATCCTTATTCTTGGATAATGTTTTCAAGGCCTTCTTCATTGCTTGCTCCTCTTGAGTGCACAATGTTTATTTTACCTTCACTTCTTGCACCTTTGATGTTGGTTCAGTTTCATATTTCTTATTTTTCACTATTATTGTTGGGACCCTTATTTTGGTATGTAAGGATTTGCACCAAAATGATAGACATATTTGCATGAGGCATCATTTTTAGTGATGATGACTTTATGGCATCTTGGCACCAGTTAGAGGAATCAGCGCACACCTTATGGCAACTGGTAGATGGTTAACCAATTCCAAGATTTCCAAGGCATCTTCTAAGTTGGGTGTTACATGGAAAATATAGTGTGAAGTGCATAAGGTAATAGATCTAGTATAAATGATTACAAAGGCTTTAGCTTGACACTTGGCATGTATAATCCACCCTAGCATAGATGTTCTTATAGAGATATAAAAGAATCTCAAACCAGTGAAGTAGGATGATGGGAAATTAGTGTAATGAAGATCTAGATAATTGGAATTGGTTTCATATGTTTTATAGTGACTACCATTAGACTTATAACTACCTTAGATTCCATGAAGACTCTATTTTTATATGCCCAAGCTCACCTATGAGCCTTTGGGCCATTAATTACTTTGATTTAGTCATGTATTTGAACTTTGTTTTGTATTTGAACTTGGTTAATGATAAATAATAATTATAATGAATAGAAAATCTAGTTTATGCATCTTTGGTATTATTATTTATATGCATAATGAATTTAATAGATGTAATGTTATAATTTAAATTATATTATGCGAAGTAAAGTTTAAGTAAACTTATGGTTCATGATGTTAATGGCATCCCTGTAATAGATGATGATGTCAACCATAAATTGTAGAAAAAGCCTTAGAATATAAATCCCATGTGTCAAGTGTTCTTACCTTTTCTAGAAGTGTGAGCCTAGAATGAGCATTAAAATTTAAAGCATCCCCATGAACCTCCAAGCATTGATATGATGATATGCATCACTTAATGAAGACTTGCACCCTTAGGACTCTTGAATTAATCCACCTAAAGGATTTTTCCTATAGACCACTAGGCTTATCCCCTAGAAGGATTATGCCTATGATTCTATTTTAAACCCTCTTTGAATTGACCAAATTTTATATTTGATTATTTGTACCATGGCACAACTAGCCCAATGCAGGCCCTGGTTCTTTCTCTGTTATACTTTGGGTGAGTGCATAAGGCATGTACCTTTTTTGAATTGGTGTCAACATAGTCAAGTGTAAAAAATTTAACATATAGGGAAAAAATCATGTTTACACCTGGTTGTAATGAGTCCAGAACTAACTTAGACAAACCTTGAATTGCCACTATATTTTCTACAACATTTTGATTCTATTGTTGGGACCCATGTTGACTTTTGTTACTATAATGGTGCAGTATAATGATGATATGACTCTCACTCAAAAACATTGAGTGCTAGTTACAATAGGTAGAATATATCTTTTTACTAAATCATCTAACTTGCAAAGAATAAAAGCCAATAAAGTGGGTTTAGAACAACCTGTATGATGCTCTATATGAGGTATTTTTTATAAATTACTTGAGCATGTGTACCAGTGGTTTGTTACATATGTAACCCACAAAAGGAGGAGTTCTAGATATCTCTATGAGTGGATTAATGAGTGCCTAGAGAGTTTGAAGACCTTGGATGCCACTTGGACTAGAGTAGTAGACAATTTGTGGTAAGGAGCATTGAGTAGTTACATGTTTGAGTTCATAGTTTTAACATACTCATTCTATAAAGAAGTAGAGTATCAGTTTTTACACAAACCTAGAGGCACATTTGTGAAGGAATTTGGTGTAAAACTTAAAAATATAATGGTGTATTATAGATTTAAAACTTTTGGGATGGAAGGATAAAGTCCTTTCATGTATGAGAAGCACAAAAGGGGAAAAGGGGATGTGTAGGTGAGGTGTAATGGAAGAAGATGAATATATTAACACCTAATAGCTCAAAATATAGACGTATAATAAAAGACATCACAAATTGATGGAAGATATAGAACTTGGAAGTGCCAAGAGAACCCATAGCAAGCACAAAACTCTTAAAATATAGTAGTGCAAGGATGAGAGAAAAAATGAAGTGATGGATGGAGCTCAGTATTTGATAGGTGTATAATTTGTTGGGCTCCTAAAATACTTGGTGACTAAATATATACTTGATGTGCCTAACCCCTTTGAACCTATGATGCATACTCAAATTCTAGATCCCCTAGTTTTATAAAGTATAGAAGTGATAATTGACCCTATTTTTGACATAGATTTTAGAAGTTTTATAGACTTGGAGTGCAAATTTGTGATTAAATAAATTATTCCCTACAAGGAGGTAAGAAAAAGTAGCTCTAAACCATTATGCACTAGATCACCACAATATAACTTGAGTGTAAATACACCACCTCAACAGATGTTAGTGACATAAAGTGGGAAATATCCCATAGGAAATGGCTTGGTGCCACAAGTAAGTAGTAAAACACCATTGACATCAATAGCACTAGCATTAATGATAGGATTAGCACCTAACCTAATGGTTGGAGGCATTGGAGGAATGTTTCCAAGATAGATGTTAGGGGATAATAACCTCAAATCCTAACTCCCCCTAACATTAAATTTATTATGAAATGGCCATGTACTTACCAGAGTATTATAGTGTGTAAAATGTTATAGAACATGTGCTAAAATGTGAAGTACATTGGCACATGAGGGTATAACCCAATATAAGTTCAAAAAAACCCAATTTTCAACCACTCTTCTTAATCAAACCCATACTTGGTATAGGTAATTTGACCTTAACCAGGATATGGTTGACTATGACACCTTGAAGGAGGCATTCCTTAAGGAATTTGACATTTCAAAGTTTGAATAGTAGAGCATCACCATGCTGAAAGAGATAACCCAAAGATTCTCAAAAAGCATGCACCTATATGATTCAAGGTTCAAGACTCTCCTTTCAAAGCTCCAATATGACATACACTCTTCCCAACATGCATAATGGTTCATTGGAGGGTTGTTAGTGTCATTCTAAAGAGCATTTTTTATGAAGACTTTTATAGACCCTCATAAATTCCTTGAAGCTACACTTAGAGCCAAGGTAATCAGAAGCATTGATACTAGGATCATCCCATTTATGGATGCACAAATTGCATCCATGGCATCCCAACTCCAAAATATTATTCATTGTAAGACACTTGAAGTGGATTATAGTACATTGAACATGAAGAAGGCCATAATAGGAATAACTACCCATGAAGGAATGTGTGCACCCTACTTCTAAGATGTGAAGTCTGTCATGAGGTACATGATGTTTACAACTTCCCATTATTACAATGTGCTATCCAAGTCAACATAACCATCTAGTATCAATTATGTGATGCCTACACACATATAACAGTTGATTGTTGGGTGATTTATGAAATGTGCAAGAACATGAAAAGAGGTGCAAGATAGGCCATTAAATCAATTAGAGGGCAAGCTAACCAAATAAATGATGGCTATGGATAATATAACATAGTATTTGGCATAAAATGATGTGTCAAGGGGTGATGTGGAGGATGTGGTGGTAGAAGTTTCTTACCCTACTCATGCTATAAGTATGTATTAACAAAGCATTATTAGTGAGACTACACTACACATCCCATTTGTGGGTACTGTCGAATATCTCATAAGGTCAAGGAATGCCCTAACTTATATAAAAATTTGACCCAAGGTAGGCCTAGCATAAATAAGGGAAAAAGAATGATCAGGCATGAGCCAAAAATGGAGAAGTGGACTCTGAAGGTGTAACTAACCCACATAAAGATAGTCAAGGTATAGGTGACTACTCATAGTGGATTCACCACTCAGCTACCAATTATGTCAATCCTTGAGTTGTACTTAGAATATAGGGATAAGGGTCACACTAAGCACATAATGTGGCCTAAACCCAAAGTTTCACCTTACCTAGACCCTACTTATCAGAAAGATGTATTGCATTAGGCCATGAATGTAATCCAAAACTTTCAATTGGAGTTCCAACTAGCATAATATGTATAAGTGTAGGATACTACCTCTCACAAGAATCAAGACAACTATGAAGTTGAGATACAATAATTAATAGAGATCCTACACCTTTTATAAATAGAGGGGATGCTTCCCCTATTGAATAACTTTCTATTAGAGCATGTAGTTTAAAAAATAGTTGAATTCATTGTGCCACACATGGAGAAGGCACAAGAAGTTTGAAAAACACAAAATGTGGAGTACAACTAGGAACTTGTGAATGCCACTATTGATGGATGGTTTATTTGTGAGGTCCTTGTAGACAAGCACTAAGGTCAACATCTTGACCAATAATTTTTGCTAGAAAATGGTTAGGCTAGACTTAAATCCTTTCCCTCATGTACTTTTCATGGCCAATAAGACCCAGGCATAACCCATCAAATTTTTGAAAAATAGAGTTGTAAATATCATGGGCATTAAATTCAAGGTGATCAAGTTAGTAGAATATGAAAACTATTTAGTGCTTCTGGAAAGGCCATGGTGCTATGAAAATAACACAAATTTATGCTTCAATAAGTGCTACATGAAATTTTAAAATGGAAAGGAGAGGGTAGTTATACCCTTCTCATAGGACCAAGCAACCCCTATGTTGAGAGTGTGAACCTTGAAGATGAGATTAACCACATATATATCATCATAGCATAAGGCATTGAGACTCTAAACCTCGATGATCAAGGAGTCCTCTCTTGGGAAGATGGATAATCAACCCTAGACACTAGTGATGTTACTTATAACCAATGGGTCAAGGAAGCATATGAAACCACTGGTCAAAGGTATTGCTTGGTACATGTAAAGGTTTCAAAACTAGTAAATATTGGTTGAGTCTAAATTTATTATGCTTTTAAGAGATGGGTTATTTATACCAAGAATAAGGAAAAGAGAGTGTTTTACCTAAGTAAAGGTAAACTTGTAGGACTCCCAAGATATGAGGGGATAAATCTAGTATAAGAGTATTTCCAAGACCTCGAATAATGTATAGCAAAATAGGTAGATAGCATGAGTACACTATGGTATACATTGAAGAGAACTATCACTCATTGGTGTTCCATATAAAGACCTAGCTTGCCAACTTCGAAAGATGTGAAAGTAGTCATTTGCACTAGATTCAGGAAGAGTAATGAATACCTGGACATCTTAGCATACTCTAGAAACTTTGAACCCATTGTCCATGTGTGCCTTTATGAAGAAACATGGACTGTCTATGGTAAAATTTCCCCAAGAAACCTATGCTTACACAACTTCTATATAACCTTGAAGATGTGGGCATGAGCATGGTACATTTTTAATGATATGTGTCACAAGATAGCCAACTAGGATGCACTTAAGGAGTAGTTTATTCACACCTTCTTTTCATCATAAAATCTTAAATTTATTAAGCCACTATAGTCGTTTAAATGTCAGGGTTTGAGGACATTGCAATATTGGAAGAGTGATTAAAATACATGTTCGATGAAAAAGGGTTGGTGCTCCAAAATTTATTTAAAGATGAAACCCTTAATAGTGACTCTAGTGATGAGGATGATGAGACATGAAAGGTGTAAAATTTGATGAGTTTGATAGGCAAAAGAAATATCATGCACCAGTTAAGGATAACACCCCAAAAAAAGAAGACCCTACCCATCTTTTCATAGAAATAATTAAGGGCAGTAGATAAGTCAAGGATTCACATCAAGAGAAGAATGAACCCTACTACACACCACTACAAAATACAAAGGTAGATATCAACTCATAAGGGGAACCAAAAATTGTTAATCTAGGTGCATATTGGTTAAAATAGAGTTGGCATGCATTTTTAATCTCCTAAAGGAATTCCAAGACTTGTTCCCTCATAACTATAGAGACATGAAGGTCAGACACCTACCTGTTAGGAAGATGAGCATCAATCTAGTTGATGATGAAAGACCTATCAAGAAACAACCTTATAGGATGAACCCTAATCTTTATGCTAAGGTCAAAATAGAGATTGATGGTATGCTATCCATATGCATCATCTACCCTATAAAATAATATAAATGGGTTATACCCATGGTCATTAGCATTAAGAAGGATGTGCACATTCAGATTTATGTTGATTATAGATTTTTGAATGTCACCTGCATAACTGACCCATTTCCAACTTTGTTCACCAATGAAGTCTTGGACGGTGTCACAAGCTATGAGATATACACTTTCACTAATGGGTTCTCAAGATACCATCAAGTCTAGATTAAGGAGGAGGACAAGCCAAAAACTATATTTATGATAGAATGGGGTTTTTTTTGCATACAACATGATGCCCTTAGGACTCAAAAAAAGTGTTAGCCATATTCTCCTGAGTGGTGATCATCACTTTCAAGGACTTCATTTATAATTTCTTCCAAGTGTACTTATATGATTGGACTATGTATGGACTAGTGAAGGACCATTATGAAAACTTGAACCTAATGTTTTAAAGGTCTTGATAGTTTTAGATTTATTTGAATCTCAAAAAAAGTATCTTCATGATGTATTTAGCACTTCACTCAGGCACATCATCTGTAAAGATGGTCTACTCATTGATCTCAAGAAGATTGTAATCATCCTTTAGATTCAAACCCTATAAATGCAAAAATATGTTCAGGAATTTATTACACATAGTGGGTACTATCGTAAGTTTATAAGGAACTATGCCAAGATTGTAGTCCCACTAGAAGAGCTCTTACAAAAGGATAGCCTATTCTATTGGGGTGCAGTGTAGGAAGATGTATTTGAGACCTTAAATCTCAAACTAGTAAGAACTCTAATATTACAATTTCCTTAATGGATGACTCCATTCCATGTCTATGTTGATGCATCTAGTACTACGATCAATGCAATTTTGGCACAATGGAAGTAAAAATGGGCCATCCCATTTATTTTGCATGTAAAAAATTGACCAAGGCAGAATAGAACTACACCACAACTAAGTGTGAGGTAATTTATATGGTCTATGCCTTGCATAAGTTTTGGTGATACTTGCTGGTGACCCCTTTTATCTTCTTCACTGATCAAAAGTCACTTAAGTACCTAGTGAATAATCCCGTTCTTCATGGGAAAAATTATAAATGGATAGTTTTGTTTCAAGAGTTTTAATTCTCTATTGTAGTAAAAATTGTAAAATAAAACTTGAGCCCAAACCATCTATCCTACATCAACTCTAGAGATGTGGTATAACCTATTGAATATTATATGCCTGATGGAAAACTTTATAGGTTCCATCACATCCCTGAAGACTTGGAAAAAATTGCCATATTCTTGACATCTAGAGCTATGCCCCAAACTATGACAACTAAAGAGAAGAATCAGCTTACATTTTGTGCCACCCATTTTCAACTCATTGGCAAGGAATTATACAAATTGATCCAAGATGAAATCCTACACCAATGTGTCCTAGAGCATGAACATAACTTAGTCTTGTAAGAATCACATGAGAGGATTGTTGGACGTCATTCCACTAGAGATGTTATGGCATATAAGGTTTTGCAGTAAGTCTTGTGGTAGCTGACCCTATTATAAGATGTAAGAGTGTAAAAAATAATATGAAATATACCAAAACATATGAAAACCAAACCACCAGGATGATATGCCTCTCATTCCCATTCTTTCCTAGGCACCATTTTAAAAATGGGCCATTGACTTTCTTGGGCCTATTACTCCCACTACAAGGTGCACATGTGCACAATACATTCTGGTAGCCACAAATTACCTCACCAAGTGGGTTGATCTATCACCAACCAAGGATTGTATAGCCACCACCATAGTAAGGTTTATCTTGAAAAACATCATTAGTCACTATGGGTGCCCACTTAGTTTGACTAGAGATCATGGTGTACATTTCATTAATGAAATCTTAAACATCCTATTGTCTAAATATATAGTGTTGTACCATAATACAACACCTTATCATCCCCAAGTGAATGGAACCACTTTTCAATAAGATATTGGCAACACACTTCGCAAAAGATATGTGACATTGGTTATAAAGATTGGGATGACCTAGTTGTCAGTAGTATTGTGCTATCACACTACATACAAAAACCTAAAAAAATAAACACCATTTCAATTTGTGTTTGTCATAGAGTCCATTTTATTGATGGAGTTCATAGTGCCCTCATTGCACATTATGTATATTGGTTTATTAGATGACCAAGAGTCTTTGAGTGCATGATTAGAAGACTTGGAGTGATTGGATGAGACATGTTCTTGATCAATATAGATCTATAAAAATAGGGAAAGCATCCCAAAATCTCTATTATGATAATCACATTAAGTGAAAGGTACTTAATGGAAGAACATTAGTCTTTCTAGACAACTCAAAGTACCTAAAGTACCCAAGGAATTTATAGATTAGGTGGATGGGACCTTATGTCATCTATAGCATATTAGAGACTGATGCATGTAAGCTACACATACTGATGGGTGAAATGATCCCTAAGAATTTCAATAGCAACATATTGAATCCCTATAGTTAATAAGATGGCACTTTCACCATAAAACATTGACTTCTTGATCATAAATCAGTTATGTTATGATGACCAAAATAAAATTTGGTGTAATCCAAATCTTTGTTTATGTTTATTTATTTTGTGTTAGCTAAATAAGCATGGTACTTTTAGGCCTATAAGATAAATCATATATCACTTAGACACATAAATATAGTCAAGTGAGTTGAGCATGGATGTTCCCTAAATCACTTGAGCCAAGACACCTAAGTTTTTAGGTGGGTGAGGTTTACCATATTTAGAAAGATGTGAGGAAAATTTTATAAAGGGAGGTGCACAAGATGCTAGTGTGCAAGAAACTTTGAGAATGAAGCATTAGAGGATTATCATAAGAATTTTTATGGGGTAGGGAAGGTTGAATCAAGAACAGATGAAAGCATAAATAAATCAACCAAGAGAGGGAGGCATATTTGAAAAGAATTATAGAATGAAGATAAGATGGAATCAAGGAGGCTAAATCATGTGCATGTGAAGCACTTCACCCATGTTTCCATAAGAAAGGTGAAGTTCATACCAAGGTGAATAAATCATAAGAGATAAATTGTCGTGATAGATAACACCCACATAATGGCTAGTGGGAAGTGACCATTTGAATCCCTTATCACTTCATTGAATACACCATTAAAAAAATTTAATGCGGTGATGGTAGAGGCAGAAATATCTACAATAAATGTGAATGTGGTGGTTAATTTTTGTGTATTTCATGGGTATAGTAGGTTTCACAAAATCCATGCACTACCATGCCATTACTCACTAGCCATTAATGGGGTAGCTGAAATTAAGGTATAAAGAGGAGAATGGCACACTAGATAAGGTTCAAACCTTGTGAAAATTTAAACCCAAATGCAGAGTTGAACATAGAATTTAAACTAGATTCAAACTAAAAAATAATACCACCATGAAATTTAACAACATCCACATCCCTGAGAGAGAATGATTAAACAAAGGTAGATATTGCATTCCACTTTGAATAAAAAAAGAGGCATGTGGAGAGAGAATTCTGAAAGAATAGGGAAGTAGAAACTTTTACATGATGCCAAATATACCATTAATGTCATATGAATATCAAGATATAAGTCACAATCACAAAACCCCATGACTGTGAGGAAGTGAAAATCAATATTACGGTCTTTAAGAAGTGTTGGCCAATTTTTGGCCCACATATGAATATTTTGCATGATTTGATGAAACAATGGACTAAAGTTTTAAAATGGGTATAGAATTGTAAAGTGAAGAGACCATGAAATCTCTAATGTGTTTTAATCATTCAAGATAATGAACTAGGTTGTATAAGCCTTAGATAATCCATCAAAACCTTAAAATATTGATCAAAAGATGAATTGGGTAAAGTTTAAGGACCAAACTGTCACTAAGACATCTTCCAAAAATTAATGGACCAATTCACTTATGCATTTAATAAATGCACTTAGGAAGCCACTATGATCCAAAGGATTAAAACACCATGGATTTTTCATGTGAAGATCATCCTCTAATATTTTCATGTCCCCACGATCTTTCTAGCTCAAGTTTTGAGTGTTCAAAGATGGACTATAACATAAGATGTTTGTGAAAGTCTCAAGTTTAAGATCCATGAAATATCCATTTAGGCTCAAATGATTAGTGATAGGCACATGGACATCACACAAAATCACATAGGTCATCTCACTTGAAAACTTTGTAAACATACTTAGAAATCTCCCAAACCCAACTTGATCAAGTGGGAATAATCCCTTTAGCATCAAGAACATTTCAAACAAATTTG